>JARGYV010081774.1:0-10528 GCA_029532675.1 Ornithodoros moubata
CGTACGCCTTTTTGGGACACTTATGCACTGCATAAGTGTCCCAAAAAAGGCGTACGCCCACCGTTTTCAGCAAGTGGCGTCGCTGAAAGGTATCAGTCGCAACGGCGATTGGTGATCGCCGTGTTATGCGGTGAAGTTCTGTTTTTACAGTGCAGAGCCACCATTTGCTGAAAACTTTGGGCATAGGCCATTTATGAAATACTTATGCTGTGTATTAGTGTCCCAGAAATGGCGTACGCCCACTGTTTTTCGCCAATCATTTAAGTGAACTTCATCATCCAGAATACATACTGGTGATCACCGTGCTATGCGGTAAAGTTCTGTTTTAAGAGTGTATCTCACATTCTGAACGAAATATAGAATGCAAAGACTTTCTTCTATTATCTGAGCCGTGAGGTAATTTTCTTAACTTAGGCTTTTCAAAAAGCTCCAAGATGTGGTGCCTAGTTCTTTGAAAATTACGCTGAAGACTTTTTCTCTCTCGTACACAACTGCGTTACGTTTCCTGCGCTCACGTATTCAATGTCCAGTTTCGGGACGCCAAAGATACGGGCTTGCCACCTAATGTAAAGGATTCATTGAATACTGTATTCCTTATGGTTGAAGGACTCCTTACACAAAATTATGACCTGGACATTTACTGACTGGTGCATACCCAGCATATACCCTACGAAACTGGGACTGCAAGGGACTACACGTGAAACTCAATAGATAAGTATGTGTCTAACGAAGGAAATACTTAAAAGTTTGGACACAAATCCCGTATAGTATCACATATCGACGCTCAAGAGCTTCTTCACTGCATTTGAAGCGGTTTCCGTCATACTATGCGCATTCGATGCCCTAAATTCAACCTATCGCTTGCTGCCCTGTTGCCTGTTCCAACAAGGCCCGGAACCCATGCAGTCTGAAGAGTAGGGTAATTGAAAAGTATGACCACGACCTTGTACGCATAATAACAGCGCTGGTTGGTGAACATCCAGCGTACACTCTAAAGCAGTTGCAACTCCAAGCAATGAAATAAGCTCAGCAACAATAGGACTTCAAACTAATACGAACTCACAGGATCTCAAACTCATTCGAACTTCAAACTCATTCAAACCCACAGAACTTCAAACACATACGAACTCATCTCGACTTCAAACTCACGCGAACTTCAGACTCAATCTCACGTATTTTTCAGCATCACACTCCGCGATGTGATGGTGAATGAAGTCCGTGAAGTCCATCGTCAATAAGTTTGCCGACCTTTGCTTGCAAATGGATTCCAAAATGCAACCACTTGCAAGCGTCATCAACAACTTGCAAATTGGGTCCACTTAGGATATTTTCCCCACCTGGGAGTGTTCGGCCCTTTCATTTGGGAAGTTGAGGTGGTGGGGGAGCAAAAAGGCATCAGTGTTGGCGTACGTTAAGACTAGAAATTTCAGCTGTCCCTACAGTTTTGCAATGAAACTATAGAAGCATTACCACATGGAGTCCATTCTGGTTCATGATGGCAACCGAAGCCATCTTTGCTTCATCTTGGAAAAGCATATCATTGAAGTTGGACGCAGATACCTGTAAAGAAATCACGCCTGATCCTCTTTTTCTAGAGCAAAGACCACACGGAACATCACTCAGATGCTCATTATACACATGCCGGAGCTGCTATCGATCATATATATTACCTGCCGTCAGTTCTCGTCCCAATAGTAAGATACTCATTCCGAGTTTTGGGGGAACTCACTATAATTTGGAGGCTTTTATAACTTATCTGCATCTTTAGCACGTGTGAATACAGGGCAGACTTAAATTAATCAACGCGGTACTATAACTAATTATGATGGGGCAGGATAATTGTCATGGGAGAAGGCTTATGACCTGGGAAAGCACTGAAACCTACAAAAGCAAAAATGGAGAGAAAAAGAGAAAATAAAATGCACGAGGTACACTCTTAAAACAGAACTTCCCCGCATAGCACGGCGATGACCAATACGCATTTCGAATTATGACGTTCATTGAAATGATGGGTAAAAAACGTCATTTCTTATGCAGCCCATAAGTGTCCGAGAATGACGTACGCCCACAGTTTTCAGCAGATGGTGTCTTTGAACGATAGCGTTTGGAATAGCGATTGGTCTTCGCCGTGCTACACGGAGAAGTTCTGTTTTAAGAGTGTAGGAGTGCATGTCAGTGAGACACAGTGACCGTGGCACAATAGAGTCGTCACATTAAAGAGAGAGAGAGAGAGAGAGAGAAGAATAGTGGTGTACCAGTTAAGCCAAGATGGCGGATGCACATCCCCACTTCAAGTTCTAGGAGCACTGTCAACTCACTTACTAAAATTTTGTATGGACCTTGAAGCCTGGAAAACTCAGTAAGGAGGACAGCATGTCGAACGCGTGGCGTAACTATATCAAAGGCGATATTGATCTGACAACTGCCCCCTGGTTCCCAAACGTCGAGTGGGCGTCGTTACCATATGACTAGTAACATGGGTACTCGGCGTTCACCCTTGAAATGTACTAGTGCTAATGTCAAAACCGTAAATGTTGGAGGCATGGTACATGCTACAACGCACAAATGCTGTGATTCACGAGTACAGTTGGTGCAATCAGCGAAACGAAGCTTGCAATAAAAATTCATTTGTAATAACGATTAATAACGTTGCTGAAGCGACAACGAAAGTGGCACTCACGTATTCGTGGACATCTGTTCCGTCTTTCTTTATAGTCCTGATAAGTAGTTCGTTTCCGTAGGCCGAATGCTGTTGAAGATTCAGCACGAGATCATCGGTGAGTTTCAGGGTCCTGCTGCCGCTATTCGATCTCGCTTCCAGGAACCGTGGGTAGACAACCCTATCTTCAATGCCTATTGCTGGAGGAAACGCAAAATGCTATCGCATCTAAGTTTCCGAAACAACGAAGCAAACACAAGCCATTGAAACCTCCGCCCAATATATATCGAACTAACATAACCACGTTATGAGGCGCTTGTAGCAGCTAACAGATCGCTGAGAGCAAACAGATAGCAGCCGCGGCTCTATCAGCGAAAGATCGCACCCTTCACCCCCTGGCGATATCACGGTCGGGCCAGCGTTATATGTCTGTTCTTCGCCAATTAGAAGACGGGATTGAAGCTACAAAAGCGGCAAGCACAAGCTCCCGCGTGCAGAAAGCTACTGCACCGTCAAGGAGGCTCGAAATATGAGGCTCATGAGGCAAGGAGGCTCGACGTGTCCCCAGTTGCTACAGTTTACTGAATTTTACTACACGCTCTTCTTACATTTCCAGACGGTGCAAGTATCAAGTACCCCACAATCGAATCGCACTTTCTGCGCTGGTTTCCACCCTCACTATATTTGGCATGCGAGAATCATCATTGATTGTGTTTGTTATTAAGCGAGAGAGATAAGAGAAGGCTGACTGGATGGATGGATGGATGATTGGGTTTAGAGAAAAAAGAATGGACAAGTAGGTGCGCGAACTTTCGGGGGAAGAGTAAGTTACTAGCCACGTTATAAAGGTTGAAGCAGAAGTTAGCTTGGCTGGCGAGCAACTTTTGCTTCAACCTGTACATTCTCTTTACGTGCATTTAAATTGTGGGTTAAAGGGCCCGAGAAAACAAATTTTCCTTGAACATCTTTTGCTTGAACATTGAAGGAGGTAAAATCTACAACATTCCTGCAAGGTTTCGCGACGATTGGCCGGGTTGTTCCCTTGAAATCACGCGCTCCGTAAAGCGTTCTCGCCCTCCGGAGGTAAAAGGCTATGACATCAACGCTCCCTTGGTACGCTTGTCCCCACGACGACATAACGTAGTATTGCCGTACTGGCTTTCACATCATTTGAATTAATTTGCAATTTGTCAAATAATTTTAATAAACTGCTGTTCCTGATCAATAATTAAAGCCATTGACTCTTTTATCGATGTTGATAAACTTTACACGATGAACCTACTGGTGATTCGCGCACTCGAGCCACCACTAGCCAGAAATTCATGACACAAGCCACGAGCTCTTTCCCATTCAGCGGGTAGAGTTTACGGATTTTACGGCATTACGGATTACGGATTTCCAGCGGCAAGACTGATGCGTGTCACTTATTGCCTTCAGGGCTTCCACAGCAAATGAAAATCAAAGAGCTGACCCTCAAACTGTCACTGGCCCTTTAACGTTGCTTGCTTCAACCCTTACGCAGAATACCCAAATTATCAGTACAAGGGGGTTTGTTATAATTGATGGAAGCCATGTCAGTAATCTTCTTCTTTTTCTTATTTTTTTTTCTTTTTGTTGTTGATTGCCAAAAATGACCCCTAAAATGAACCGGTAATATGATATCTGAGGAAATAGGCAGATACAACAGACGTCGTATTACAGAGCTTCCATATGTTATTTATTTATTTTATACTGAAGCCAATGTTTCTACCAATGTAAAATGCCCTTCGGGGCATTTGAGGCATGATATTAAACAAATAAACAAATAAATTGATCGCCAAAAGGACGCCGAAATCATGTAGTAATAGTTTCGATAGTATATGAAGAAATAGGCAGATAGCACAGATGCCATATTACAGAATTTCCATAATACATATTATAAGATGCTAACCGTAACTCACGATCAATACAGGTAGAGGAGCCAACAAGAAGAACCACAGTCCAGATAAAATATATGTTGCCCATTGCCACAATCACTTGCGAAGGCGCACCGCAGTAGATGGGAAGAAGCGGAACAAAAAAACTCCGGTTGAGTGTTGTGATCGGACAGGTGAAAAGAGAAGAAAGAAAACAGCAGTCACTGAGGGATTGCAGTCGCATCAAAAGTGGCGTCCTTTAGTATTGCGCAATATTGAAAACAGTTAATAAAGAACGTCCTCCTGACGGCCGAGCGGAAACAGGGTATTTCCCGGTAGCTTGGCGTTTTAATAGAGTATGGAATTCCTCTGCTGATTGTGAGCGAGCGTTCTTCACAAATAGTTCTTAGTTATCTTTGTTTCTTGAAGGTTAATAAACGAAAATTGCTTTTGTGTTACGTGATCACCTGCAGCATTAACTCATATTCCTCTAGAAAATAACAGTGCAAAGGAAACAAACTGGCATAACTTTCAGTTCATGGGATCTGTCCATTTCCGCCTATTGTCTTTTTCTTATGCGCACCCTAGCGTTGTGCAAAGTTAATAAGGACGAAAGAAATAAAAAAAAAAAAAACATTTCGTGTCAGAGCTGAGGCCTGTATGGTTTTCTTGCTTTGTTGCGCCTAGCTCGGCCATGTTTCAGCAGCTCTCTTGCGCGCCGTATCACTGCATGTATGATCTCTGCTCCGTTGTTGTGGTATCAGCGTTCATCGAGAAGAGTGTTCTACTCTGACTATGGGACACTTTTGACCATATATAATATCAGTAAAGTGCAATGATCGATACCCCACTCAAAATACAACATTCCACTTTTGCTTGTTCACCCAGGGCTGTATGAAAGCTGTCCCATCAGTCCGGCTTCGTCGGCAGCGCCACACATGGGACTGCACGTCAGCGAAAAGAAGCTAATGAAGCAAAACTTAGCAGAACATGCAGTTTCTCATAGGTCTCTAGCAATACACGAGAGAAAGAAAGTAAGACCCCACATATGTATCCATAGGCAAACCTGTAACATAGGGACAATCACAAACTGTCCTCGCAACAGGTAAGCATCGGTTTCTGAAACCTTCAAACAGACACATTTTGCTGCCTATTCTACTCCACTAACACCTGTAGTAACAGTACTTTCAGCACGAAAAGCAGAATCTAAAAGAAAAAAATTATTGCCTTAAAGGCAAAGTAGTTCATCATAACATATAGCACGATATACGAAGTCAAAGTAAAAAATAGCGGTATAAATGAATCATTGCTCATTTCATGTCCTCTTCCTTCTCAGCGCATGCCAAAGGCGACACCTCAGCTGCTCCTCAGGAGCTCTGTTTGCGGCCTTCGCCGCTTGGACTTCCTAGCGAAGAAGAGACCCGCTGCGTTGGACTAACCTGTCCAGTTCAATGGTTGGTTTCAACGGATTCCTCAAGTTTGCCTTCATCATTAAGCATCTGTTGCAACTCAGTTAATAATTTCGTGTGCACTGCAGTTGAAAAAGAAGGGCTGTCAATCTGTCTTTATACGAAAGAAAAGCAGAATAAAGTGAGTCAAAAGGACCTCTTTAATTCCGGAAACGAAAACAGATTGCATATCTAACCACAGAAGTCCAGGATTTATGAGAACATTCTGGTTCTTTTTTTATTTTCTATACCAACCCCATCCAACTAACGGCTACTGGGAAGCTTTGAGATTGGTGACTTTCACATCACATTCCAAATGCTCTGAACGTAGCGTAGAAGGAGCGGGAGCCTTCACCGCATGTCATCTGCCACAGAAGTAGTCCGCATAATTGTGGCGAGTGCAAACCAAACACGCGGAAGCCCCGAGCACGTGCGGTTGTTTTCCACCGGTTCGTCCGCTAAACACGAAGCTGCCAGAGGGAACCACTGCCGAGAAAAATGTGGATTTTCGTTTGGAATAAATAGCCCTCGTTCGCCTCGCGCACGTGAGAAGTGTGAATGCTTTCTACACCAGGAGCCACTACCACCACGTGCGATATATAATCCATAGGAGCGGAGTTGTTCGTGCTGTGTCGGGCGAAACTGTAACTGAATGCAGAGAACAGGAAGGGTGCCTTCCTCGTCGACAACCGCCCTGAAAAAAATGGTGTTGTCCGAGGTCTTCAAGCCGTACAATTGGAGCTTCTTCCAGCCAATACAAATGCATTCCGTCAGCCCATGAGCCCGGGAGGAGGCCGAGTCGACAGTGCGAACGTTGAAAGCTCTTTTTCTTATTTTTCTTCAAGAGGATGTTCGAAACTCTTTCTTGCTTCTCTGTCAGCCCTGAAAAGCATTATTACAAAAATGCAGTTGAAGGACTGAAAATTATGAAGAAACAAAACACACCCAACTGTGTATCTAACATCCTTCTGTACACTCTAAAAACAGAATTTCACCGCATAGCACGGCAATGGCCAATCGCTCCTCCAAATGACAACGTTCAGAGACGCCACTTGCTGAAAACGGTGGGCCTACGCCCACCGTTGTTTCGCCGCAGCTGGACTTTCCATAAAATTCTATGGTGGGTTGAGCCAACTGAAATTACAGTACAGGCGGCCGTATGGTTCGTTGGCTTAAGATGTTTTTACCGGGTTTTCTACACGGCTTAATGCGCATGCTGGCACAGTTCCATGTGAGGTCCGCTCAGGACCTACATATCTGTTACCATCTGTTCATCCTCATCAAAGGTAGCCAACTGGCGATCGTCTGACTGACGTTCCCATCAACATCACCAGTAAAGCATATCCTGCATTTATCTTTCCACAGAGGGCTAAATTGGACAACAGCATATGCACTCTAAAAACAGAACTTCACCGCATAACAGGATACAAACCAATCCCCAGTCGGAGTGATATCATTCGCGCACATGATCCGTCAAAAACAATGGACGTACGCCTTCTTACATCACTTAGTAAAACTGCACAAGTAACACAAAAAGGCGTACGCCCACCGTTTTTGGCAGTGAAACTTTTCTTGTTCGACGATTGCTTACATAACCACATAAAAGTTACTATTGTGTACAAGATGTGTGTTCCACTGTCCATGTTGACACTAAATAGCATCATTCGCAGATGGAAATGTGCGTAGCATAAAATGTAGTATTCCTTCAGTCGAATACTTCTTCTTGTTGTTGAAAGCTGTTGGGAGAATAGAAGTCGAAACATGTTCCCGCAATAAGCCCTGTCCGATTTCCCACCGTCTGCCAAAAAGTGTGTAAAAGAAGGTGACTAACGTGTATGCGTCACGTGACGCCAAGGCGTAGCGCGTGTTTGTTCCACGAGGTGGTGCACCGTTGCAGCACGACGCGAAAGGGCTCACGAAAAGCTGTGCCTTCGCGATTTTCCGTGTTGTTCAAGAAGATGCGGGGCACACGCAAGGGGCATCCAGCGCTCAGCACGGAAGAGCGGGCTATGTAGAGGACGAGCCGCCTGCAACGGATTTCACTTTGCGACAAAACCTCTACAGAAAACCACCAAGAACGTTGCAACGGACTTCTCAAAGAGTGGACGTACAGAAAAGTCGACTCACAACATGCAGACTGCGGGTGAATATTCGAGTAATGACCCGTCAGAGGAGAACGCCGACCAGCCTCCAACGAGATCGTCTGCGACGATTGAAGCCCGCATAAACGCTTGTTCCCAGTTCTCCTCTGAAGACCTTGCACTCGGGAGGCGATTCGAGGAATCATCTTCCAAAGATGACGTGTCCACGGAACCAGCAAAGGATGATGGTAAAGAAGAGAATCTGCCTTGGAATACTGGCCAGGGACAAATATCAGGAGTCACCCTCGACTCAAAGAATAGGGAAGCTGCTGAGCCGGTAAAAGATAGCTTCCAGTTTTCTCCACCAATATACTTGTGTGACAAAAGCCTTGTCGTGTCGCCAGAAGCGGAGTCCGCGATTTTCATCTTTTCGCCTCCCTTGACGATCAGCAGTCTCTTTTCAAATGATGTCTCCAAGATGCCAAAGCCATAACAAGACTATGACTGTTCGTTATTACTAAGAGTCATTGCTTTCTTTGTTTATCGTGGCCCTTTGAAGCGCAGGTGGGAATTCAAGTGGACGGCTCCCGCCTATTAGGCGCTTCATTCTAAACACGAATGTATCGAGAGAAATCTTGTAGTACATGAGTCGATGTATGGTGTGCTTGTGTTGTGTGGTCAATACATGTGCTTAACGGTTTAGGTTATTTGTCATGGTGCCGTCAGGCACCATTAAAATTTACCAGCCATTTTCCGGCTGATGCGCTTAGAAAAGCCGTGACAATTTGAGATGAAAACCTTGCCAAGTAGCAACCCAGTCTATTAGCCGGGTAAATTGGAATATCAACATTTATAAGTCATCGAAAGCCAAGACTATCAGGACTCTTCGCGATAGTATCAGTTTTGCCTTTGCGAAATCATACGTGTGTATCAAACATTCAAAATTCTTTCGAAATTTAGCAAAGAACTGCCGATTATACGACCACATCCTCGACATAATCACGTCTGTTGCAAATCGACAATTATTTTTTTTTTCGTCTTTCTTGCACATTCCTGGGCTGGACAACAATTTGCACCCGTCAAGCACAACAGGTAATCTTTGATGTTATGCTCTAAATTATCGGTAACTTGCTGTAAAAATCACAAGGAGTGATTTTTATCCTGCCACTCTGGCATTGCGTATAAAATCCCGTTGGAATATAGCTTGGGTTTTATTGGACACAGCAGGAGTATTGATCGGTGACGTGAACAGGCCTTAAAAAATTATAGTGATATTGTGAGGGACAGGCAGACAGAATGGACAGGCGAACGAACGGGACGAGAACAGACAGTTTAATGAGCGAGAGCGCGAATATCATGACGATGGTGATGAACCTGTCTCACCTCTGCCCCCCTCCCAAGACGATGCCACCCTGGCACGGGGAGGGCCGGAATCCGGTGGGGCACCGTATGGATTCAAGCGGGAAACGTGAACGGTTTCTGTTGAACGCTTTGGCCTGTCAGTGGGATGGCTGGAAGACTCAAAGACGTAGTTGACTGTGCTGGTTCGCTGCAGTATGGTATACGGACCAACGTATCAACATAAAAGCTTGTCGGAGAGTCCAGGCGTACGTATTGGCCCCCAAAGCCAGACGAGATCTCCAACGGCGTAAGAGGTCGCGTGGTGTTGCTCGTCGTAACGCAGTTTGGAAGCCGCTTTGGCGTCGAACATGCGGGCGCGGCCCAAATGGAGACATTCTTCGACGCGGGACGTTGCCTCCGCAAGGGGCATGTTATCTTCGGTGTGGCACGAGTAAGGAAAAAATGGTCTCGATGTTGCAAGTGGATTCGCGGCCGAAGACCAAACGGAACGGTGAGAACTGTGTCGTGGACTGAGTAGCGGTGTTATAAGCGAATGTGATGTAGTGTAGTACGGAGTTCCAATTGGTATGGTCTGTAGGGACATACAATGAAAACATGTCTGCGAGGGTTTGATTAAATCGTTCTGTCAAGACGTACGCTATTTCTCTGACACTTATGCAGTGCATAAATATCACCGAAATGCCGTACGTCAACCGTTTTCAGCAAATGGCGTCTCCGAATGACAACGATGAGAACGATATATGAGAATGAGAATATCATTTGGAAGAGCAATTGGCCGTCCCCGTGCTATGCGGTGAAATTCTGTTTTAAGAGTGTAGCAATTTGGTCAGTTGGAGTTTTTCGGTGCAAACCCGGCAAAATTTTAATGACCTGCCCTGACATCATCTTCGGAACACCAACACCTCACCCATACAGCACCGATGACTCACTCTCGAACTCGTCAAACTCTGACCTACAGATATTCTTACACACTAATACACGCATTGTCTCTCTTCAGTGCCCATAAACAGTTTTGTTTTAATGTGTAATTGACCTGTTGTTCGAGTATTGCAAGCGATTACATGTCCCGCCACGCTTTTTTTT
>JARGYV010081775.1:0-10741 GCA_029532675.1 Ornithodoros moubata
GAGGTCAGACTATGTATACAGACCGCTAACAGTACGGTGAATAACGGTAAACGACCACCACCATCAGCTGCTGCCCATCAGAATCCCACATCCGTGCCCATCATCTATAGAAATAACGACATGCGTTCCTGGCTCCTATATGTTAAATCACTTGTGTCGTGTGCAGCGGCTCCAAGACATCTCAGAACATCACTCATGCATTCCATGAAACCGACGTTCTCATTCCCGGCACCCACCAGCTGTCCCGTATGCTACATACAACTTTAAGTGGACGACACCTCATTGTAGCTTTCACGCCTCTTTTTGAACACAAACTGGATCGTCGATACTGGATTATGCTCCACTTACGGCGTAAGTGCTGAGATCAAGCACGTCCTCGCTCATCGGCCACCCAAGGTTACGAAATGGCCTCTTAACCTTGCCACAGTTCTTGGCCTTGATAAAACTATGTGCAACACCGAAAGGGCTTCGTATTATAATTGTTCCTCTTATCCACCAGTTCCTATGTCCACCTGTTCTTATGGTATCCCACTGTCATTGACGAACGGGCAGGATTGAGTTGACTTCACTCATGTCATTTGCTCTCTCTTCCCTCGTTCATGTGTGCATCTGTGCGTATTCTTATTGCCATCTCGCTCAGTGTACATATGGAGAGATGAAGACAAGGCAGCCTGAAGGAAGGGGAGATAGGGGGAGACAGAAAACTGTGCTGATGCCGATATGCGTCTGGAAAAAACAGTAGTGCCAGCGGCGATATTCAAATCCGTACTTCTCAGTATGGAAATGAACATGGTTGACATGGCGGACGACATAATTTCCCGGGGAAGAACAACAAGGGCATTTCATGGTGGTAAAAAAAGTTTTTTTTTCTTTTACTATTATTTAAGGGCGTCCCAGTTCATTGCGTGGTATCGACCTTGTTACTGCCCTTGTATTTGTTCAATTGGCGTGCCACGGACCTTGAACAGTTGGCATGAAAATATTGCGATGCTGTCCTCGCATCAGTCAGTTCTGTGTTCTACGGTTTAGCAGTATTAAGTAATTTGTGGTGTACAAACCGACTAAAAGCTCAGTTTTCGTGTGCTACCAGCAATGAAGATTTTGTCTCGCTGTACGTTTCCCTCTCCCTTATTCTCTCTTTATAGTGCTTTCAGACATACCTCGGAACACCGTTCGAAATTGCTACGCTGGTTCTTACAAAAGGGGAGATAAATCACTCGCGGAGGAAATGAGAACGCACTGGGCGGAGAGTTTCGGCACGAAAAAGGCCAAGTTATCCGCAATTAGTCGCCATCAGTTTTATCTCTACTACCATCATCGTTACTAGTTCTTGATGTCCAGGTTGCCCACTTAATCAACTTAACAAGAGGCCGCTCTCTCCATTTAATTACTTTGTGCTCCACGACGATCACGCGAGCGCAACCTACCGCCTTCTGAGGAAGGAGGCTGCTTTCATATCCTCCGCCTTTGTCTCGTCGTTCGCCCGCGAAGCACATGCTAGTTCATGTAATGCGCCCAACCGAATACATTTACGGGCACAATCATTTCCCAGATTTGTACGCAAAGCACGACGTGCAAGCTACACCTCTATGAAACCGACCTGTGCACTTTACACGGCAGAATAACACAACATAGAATAGCCGTTTACTGTGACGTTCAAATACCCGCTGGTACAAACATATAACTGTTCTTCCTATAAAAAAAAAGGGGGGGGAAGAGGGAGAGAGAATAGCGTGAACATGGTAGGTACAAAACTGCTTTCCTTTTTACTGCGTAACTAAATTATAACTCATTTACTTCAAGCCCAACGGAAATGATCCGTTTGGGTAGTGTACAGGAATACTTATGAAAACATAAAATGTAATATCGACAGCATTTAGGCACATAATTGTCGCAGCGAAACTAACCGAAACGTTTGGAAAGATACATATACAAATCGAGCGAACAACTCGTTAACAATGAAGGAAAACAATCAGCAAGGCAGAAGGGAAAAGAAGAGATTGTGTATGTACTGCAGTAGTATGTAGTATTGAATCTTCGCAGTTGACAGTGCACTGCGTATTAGGTTGGAATTTATTCGTTAACTCTTAACAGAGGGCTAAACGCAAGTGCTCGCACAAGCGCCTGCCTGGCCTGGGGCGGCTATTGCGCTAGAACGGCTCTTTCTATAGTCTCGTCGAAATCGACACCAGTTTAATGTGCTGACAAGTGAGCGGAGGCAAGGAATCCACTCGGAATCATTAGTGCCCTCAGCAGATTCGAGAGCCTCATTATCAACGCAGCTTTCTTATCCTTCGAAGTGAAACAAAAGAACGCCGAACGTTCAGTTTCGTTGGCTTCGTTAAAAATCGACATCCGTTGAGCTTTGGAATTCAAGAAAACATCGCAAGATAAAAGCGAGGAGAGGCCCCTTCGAATCCCCTTGATCGACTATTGCGTTTCAAAAGACAGTCGTCGTTAAGCACCATTAAGTAAGAGTAATTTTAACTGCTCCACGGGAGTGTGCTACGTTCGTCGTTCGCGCCGATTTTAATGGGCACGTGATTAGGTTTCTATGTATTTGCACGAGAAAGATCTCATCTCAAATGGCATCCGATAATGGCTGTGTCACGATTGCAGTTGTTACAGTGCATACGAGAGAAGCTAACACGCATGTCAAGGGAAACGTCACGAATTCAAAACAGTTTTATTCTGAACACAAAATCGTGAAAACCTACCCAGCAGGATCGTGGTACGACTCGCATTGCGAAGCCTGATTACCTGCGGCGACGTTAGGAAATCAGCTCTGCCGTTAACAGTGGACTGCCCTTGCTCTCCACCAGAGATACAAACGAAAGGAAGCTATAGTATCGTTAGCTTTTTTTTTTTTTTTTTTCATGCTGGTGACATTACAAACAAATCTTACGTAGCAAGCAATGCTTGATCTTGCTTGATTAATCAAGCATGGCTTGCTACGCAGGATTTGTTTGTAATGCCCCCAGCATCGATGAACTATACTAACAATGTTGCGCGAACGACAACAACTGTCAATTTAATCGAATTACTGAATTACTGACGCGGAAGCGTGAAGCAAAACTATACACGGACAAAGGGACAAAACAAGCTGCACTACATCCATACATTCTTCATATTTATTAGTTTGCCCCTAACCAACCAACAAGCTCTACAGGGAGAGAAAAAAGAAAATTCAGAATACCTTTATGAGGAAGTCAGCTCCCTTTTGTTGCAAAAATGAAATAATTATAAACAATGAGGCACTACTCTCAACCAAATTATTAAAGCAAAACGCCTATGATTGGATGCCGCCGATATTTCGCACAGAGACTGTGCTTCTTCTAAACGTTGAACGTAAGCTCTAAATTTTCAAAGCTTTACCAACCACTGAAACACTTAGATAGGGGAGCTTGTGCTTCGTCCTCTTCTTGTAGTTTATGTCTACATTATTTTGCTTCGTTCTCACTCACGTCAATATATACCAACAGGCCTGTACACACTCATTTCTGAAAATTATTTACAGTGGCATCAGCGTTCTTCTTGAATTTCTTATGTAAACTAGAAAATTAAAAGGGCACCCAGAAAGCCGCCTAGCGTGTCTTCGTATCAAAATAACCGGAAATCGGTATCTTTCTCATCCGATGCATCGGCAAGAGCTCACAGATATCATGCAGCACTATTTACTATTGCAACCGCCTCACATAACGAATGGCGAGACACATTCCCCCTGAGTTGGCAAACACTGAAAGTACTTTTGAGGGGAGCGGTATTTGGTGGGTGGGAGGGGCTGCAATAGCGTCGAACACCCGTTCGTAAAGCCAATCACATTAGGTACCACGGGCTTCCCGAGCGATAAGGGAAGAGCAAAATCGCAGGCGTTTACCGAATTTCAATTTATTTTCACTCGGAAAAGTCATTGTGCGACTACCGCACGGGTGCATTCTTGTCGGGAGGGGAACATAAACAGAATGGGCCCTGATGGCATGTGAACTGCGACGGAGGCTTCTGGAAAAGTAAAATCGGTTGGCGCGTATCCGAATTCCAGCAGGGCACGGACCGGCAGCCTTTCAGACGAGTTGCGTTACAAACGCGTCGGCGAACTTCGCCAACTTTCATTCATCTTTGGAGTTATTGTGTTCTGCAATCGTTTTCTGATGGAATTTGGACGTCTCAAGACGAAAAGTTCCGCACAGCAGACAAAAGCAGTGCGACACATCCTCATTGATGCGCTTCCTCACGTGCTGAGAAACCTCAGGCTGCCATCACGCAAGAATCTCCGGGCGCGAAAGTCTCAAGATTGCTTTCCTTATAGTTGTGGTCCTCCGCATGAGCCCAGTGAACGTGCACAATAAGCAAAAGGAAGAATGTCGTGTAATGTACTGCAGTCCAAGAAAGAACGAGGCCTTTGAACAAGTACTGAAGTGCTACATTGGGTTTGTTTCCTTTGTCTGCAGGGTTGCCCTACGACGCCGGTTCCCTCTTTCCAAACTGCTCTGTCACAGATAGTTCCATGAAATAGTTGAATTTTAAAGGGCTGATGAAGTAGTGAAATCCAAAACCTCAAACCATCAAGGCTGAGAGAAGTAAGAAAAGTAGACCTTTCCCATGCCTGATTCGCTGCTGCCTACACGACAGTAGCTCCATCGCATCATCATTCCTGTATATGTGCGTGTCAACGCACGAATTCCGGGACGCTTCGTATGATTGTGTAGTTTTGACATACGTCTTGAATGATTGAATGAGGCTCTGCGTAATCAATTACTCCACACTCACTAAAGACATATAAATGAAAGTACTTTCGGTTGGAAGTGAGGTGACTGCTGTAGATGATATTTAGCTGAAGCCGATGAAACAGATGAAAGCCGAGACATCAAAAAGCTCGTGGGAGCTAGTCTTGATGTTCAATAAATCTCCCGTTCTCCACTGCAACCTTCGGAAACTACAAACTTCCTTTTTGTGCCTGGTTCAACCTTCGAAAGACGTTACTCCAACAGTGGTCGTATAATATAAGCCAGACATGTGGAATGCACGACACCATGAGTTTCACGGTTTCCTGCATAGCGTGCTTCACCTAACTCCAGCCCAATTAAAAATAACGAAATAAACAAACGTGCGTTTAGTTTTCTCTCTGGTCGGCTCTGCTTTAAGACATGTCAATTTGTAACCTTTTTTTTTTTTTTTTGCATCCTGCCAGACCGAGAGAAATCATATTCATCCAGGCACTTTGACAACGTAGGCACGCCGTCCATTTATGGCCGCTGTCGATGCGCCCATGTATTTCCTGTTGTAGCACCCCCGGTATATCTTCCAACTCGCTCTCTCGCTACCTCTTTGATGGTGGTCTTGTCTGTGAAAACGGGATGACAGCTCACCAACACCTGTCGGAAGAGATCCAGCAGCGGAAGAGAAAAAATAAATAAATAACGAAAATACAAAATAACTCCATGGTTCTGTCGTTCAAGCCAACAGCGGATCTAAGACGTGTTAGCTTTCCTAAGGCCTCCAAGATGAAATAAGAAGTCTGTGTGCTCTTAAGTACTCCTAATATGGAATGACGCCCAACGCTTCTCAGATCACACTGAATTACAACTGACGTATGACTGAAACGAATTCTGCGCCTGTACGGCTTCGTTTGCTTGACTTGCAAAGGACACCCGCAGACCTTCTTTCACTGAGCCACTTCCAAGGAGCTCACTCCAACGATGACAAATGCAAGACTATAGCAGGGATAAAACAGAAAACCACAGACAAAGCCCCATACAGCTGAGTATCTGACAAACAGTTGACATCTGTATTGCCTCGTTGGGCTACGAACAATGCTTCTTAGTAGTGGAAGAAGAAGAAAATAGATAGGTGGGCAATGCTTCATTCTCATCACCTTGTTCTAAGTGTTCATAGGCGATACTCACGCCTTTTGTCCAAAGACGAACCACTACTATAAAATTCGGCTTGGAATACATCTGCGCTAATTCGGGGCAACCTTTTACATTGTGCAAACGTAATGCTAGTTCACAAAGAAAATACGTATCCTGGAGAGACCTCGTTGCTGTCGTCATTCTTCTGTTCAAAGCCCTCAATGGAAGGCAACAGATAAAACCTGTTGCCGCTCTTTAGCCACCTTTACGGCAGGCCGTCGACTGCGCGATCTAAACGAAGCCTAAAATGTAATTTCGATGGCAGAATCAAACGCATACAACACAAGTTGCGATCAGCCAACAGCTTGGGTCGAATTTTATTTTGTTCGTGGTAATGCATCAACCTTAAACCAGATAGCCCAACAATGAGAGAAAGACGGCCCCCTTTGATTAATAGCGCGTCAGGACCAAACGAGAAACCGGTGTAAGAGGGAAGGCTGCCTACCTTCGAGAGGGCTTGCAACTTCATCCCGGCCGGCGTCAGTCGACACCTGTGCTACGGGCACCTAGGAGCGACCCCCCACATGGAGCAATGCCGGCTTTGCACGCCTTTCTCACACCTTCTTTGATAGACCGGCGCCGCCGCCGCCGCCGCCGATGTTACCCCTCAGCCACAAAGAGAAGGGCACACCCAAACTTTTTTACCGAAAGCTGATAGCTAGTCCAGCGGACTTTCTGGCCTTGATGGCTGTCATTTGTGCCGTTGATTGCATTAGCCATTTACGGCGGATATTAATAATAATGTTTTCGACGGGTCGGTGGCGAGCTCTGTTTCTCCCCCAAGTTCGGTTTCACAAGGCTTCGTCAATTATCCCAAGAAAGGGGCAACAAGCCGCTGACATGCCTGGCATTAACAGTGGTCGAGCCATGACACGTATAGCATGAGCCCTGCTCTGGACGACATTGGGATCAGCAACCGTTGTTCTATAGACGACGCTTGAATTTGGCACCCCCTTTTTCATTATTTTTCTGTTTTCAGACTGCTCGAGCTTCCCATGGAGCATGGGCACGGTTTATGAATTATATAGGTTTCAAAATGGAAGTTAAGTAATGGTTGAGAGATCCAGGGATGCATTTAAAACGCACAACAAGAGGAATGAAGGCACGGGCTATGTTAACGCCAACAAAACGTTGGTATTCGAGTTTATAACACCGTGTAGCGTTTATTCACTTTACTCTCTATCTCTCCATTCCCTCCCCACCTTTTATTTCGGTCTCCTTCTAACATACTCTATCGGGGCAGTTAAAAAAAAATAAGCAATTAATGTTATGAGGCTAAAACTTGAGCAGTAACTTGATTGCTGAGCAAAAACTCGATGACAGACTTCTCTAATAGCTGAAGTAGAGGGCAGCAAAGAAGTATGAATGCGAGAGAGTCTCGTTATTGTAGGTGACCCAAAATTATTGTGTCTTCACTTCCGTCCAGCTCAATCAACCAATAGATTTCTTTGTCCCTTGGCGTGAGGTGTGCTACACGGTTTACGGGCAGCGCCACGACGCCGAGGAACGTCGAACCAAAGACGCTTCGTGCCCTAAAATGTTGCGCAAAGCGCTACGTTCCGTTAAGTAGATGACAAAAAAAAAAAAANTTTTTTTTTTTTTTGTACGTGTGTGCATGCGCATGGATACGTGGTCTATAGACGCACCACAAAAAGAGAGGGCCACTGGCGCCGTCAAAGAAAATGTTGAGCGTTGGCGCTGTGAGGTGCTCGCGCCTGGATGGAAGTGAGCAAATGCTTAGCAGCGGCAGTTCTTGTGAACATGTATGGAGTATGCGACCTTTGGTGTGATTCTCAGCGCACGGACATGAAAAACTATTAACTTGTTGTGTGACGAAGTGCGGGAATAATTAGCTGGTAGCTGTAGCTTCGGGGCAGGTATACACTGTTATTTTCCCTTGGGTTTGAGTGGGAAAGAGTATAGTGCACTTAGCGCCAACCGTCCAACAGAATGATATCTTCCACTGCTTAGATTTGTTGAAAACCTTATGGGAGGGGCATACCTGGACAAGCTTGTCTTGTCCAAGTATGCTGGAAGATATCATTCTATTTGGCGGTTGGTGCTAAGTGCACTACTTTTTTCCACTTAAACCCAAGGGAAAATAATAGTGTATACGTGCCCGAAGCGTGTATGTCAACAGCATGTCTTACTTTCTCTCCGCCTATGGGCCTTAAAAAAATGTCGTTGTCATACTGAGTTCTACATTTGAGAATTAATCAGTGTTTACTATTTTCGCGCCATATGTTGGGACATCCCGCGTGTGTCTTGGGAAATTAGTTTTTGGGGACTTCAATCCGCTTCTTTCCAGGGTTAGTAGAGGTGCGCCCGCGAGAGGATATGCACTCTAAAA
The DNA here is from genome assembly GCA_029532675.1 of Ornithodoros moubata. Lineage (NCBI taxonomy): Eukaryota > Metazoa > Arthropoda > Arachnida > Ixodida > Argasidae > Ornithodoros > Ornithodoros moubata. The sequence continues at coordinate 8,260 of JARGYV010081775.1, forward strand.
CCAGAGGTTCGCCACATAACACGCTAAGAGTCAATCACCATTCCCAGTGATATCTTACTCTTTCCTTACGGTGGTAAGCCTACGCATACATAAATGCATAATACCACAAAAGGGGGTACGCCTACCATTTTTCGCCATTCAGGGCAGTGATTTATGTCATTCCGTATCGTAATTCGTCCCCAATGCGTTGTGTGGTGAAGTTCTCTTTTTAGAGTGCGGTACCGCAGCATTACCAACGCTGCACAGGTGAAGTTCACCAACTGCATAGTTCCTTTCCCAATGATGACATTTATCAGTAAAAGATTTGAAGTGAAAGATTTCTATGTTGCGCTTAAGCAGTTATGTGCACGCCTCAGAGCGCGCTACTAGCCGTGCAGCTCAATACGTAGGGCTAGCGCACGATCACCGCTGGATGGTTAGATTCTCGTCAATTCGATCTCCAGTGGAGGCTTTCTCACGGGGTCCTTCCTGTGCGGTCGCACTTGTTACGTTTTAATATCGACCATTCTCACTGCTGTCCTGCGTCCTGAGACCACAGAACACACTTTTACGTGGTGTCGAACGCCTCACTGAATTTTGGCCTGGGTAAGGAAAGTGTTCAACCTTCCCTCCATTGACTGGGCCACTGTCGGGTTCATGGAACATCTTTCGGTTCCCCAGAATGAGTGTAGATAGCTCGTGTTGCCAAAACGCAAAGATAAATTTTATCGGATGGGCTCGATGGTGTCATCAGGCATTTGGTGTCCCAGATTGGAAGTGCAAGGTGCTTTCAGGCAATACGTGCAGGTATTTGAGAACATACAGGGCGTGAACAGATCTTGTACGGAGCCCTGGGGTCTTCCCGTCGATGGATGTCTTCCTCGCGCCTGTTTCGTTATCTTCCAGCCGAGATGGAAATCAAATTCGAGCTTTCCTGCTGGGACAGTACAAGCCACCGAAGCGGCTCTTCCTGAGTTATGGATTGCTCGCATAGTATGGCTGGTACGTATAGCAACCTGCCATCTAGAGTAATGTACGTCTAAATGGGCCTACCTCCATAATTAGCACCATATACTCCCCTCCGTAAGTATTGCATGACAATACACACTTGCCAGAGCCAAGTGGCTAGATTTAACTGAGCGCTGGGGTATCGAACCAGACCCCAAAATGTGATAAAATAACATAGGCGCAGTTTCCTGGGCGACAAAAAGTGGTAGAAACTCGCTCCACGGAGAAATATAGTTGCATCATACAGCATTGCTTTCGCGTTGTAGCACCACACTATCATTTGTCCTTCCATTGTATACGAAATTCAACTTGACTGCTGCTGCACAGCTGGAGCTTGCCTCGGTAGGCAACCTGCTCCGGTGATGACAAAGGTTCACATCACCTCACGAAGAGCAGAGACAGCTTTGCCGTTACATCGTGACGCGCGCCTCCCGTTACCTCTGACGCCTGTCTTTGGAAAGGAGGAAATGACTTTCCTGCGCGCGACAGTCAAATCGTTCTCTTTGGTTCGTAAGACCACACGACCGAAATTTCGTGTGTGGCGAGTTTTTTTTGTTTTTTTTTTCGTGAGCGAAAGCGACCGTCGAAGTACCACCTGGTGCGATGTACAATACCGTCCGGTACGGAGCGGAGCGTATCAGTGTAGTGCGGTTAGGAGTGTACCGTTCGCATAGTACACGTCGTGGACATAGGTCGACATTTTCCGAGAAGTTTATTCAACAGCAGAGAGTTTTAGTTGCAGAGATTCTCGGACCCGATAAGACCACCACCGATACAGTGCAACGAAAACGAAGAGTGACTCACGTATCGTAGGTGCATATCGGAAGTACATCATTTGCAAGTTTTAGCTGGCGGCAACGAAAACAGGCCGACTCAACGCGTACGAATCATCCAAGCGTCGACTGCGGGGCACTCTAGTGGAGAAGAAAGATGGTAATGCTTAACAATGTTGTCACCTAACGTGTCATGTTTGTGTTAGGCAATGGCTGAATGACACTTTTTACACCGTCATACACACATAATATTTTTATGTATGATATTGCGCGCCACGATATCGGCCCAGCGTGCGGCTCCTCGAAAGGATTTTTTCCGAGTACATCCCTTAATAGGAGCAGGTCATCCTCGTAAGTAAAACGCTTACGCGATATTGTTTTCGCGGTTACTACAGGCTGCTCGGCCGCCATCTTTTCTTCTTCCTCTGCCTTCATCTTTTCCTAGGACACGATTCGGACGACGATACAGGCCCGATTTACGAAACGAGTCGGCACCCGATAGTCGTCCGATACGATCGGGCTCTTCTGACCCATTTCGCGCGTGCGCAGTTCTCATTCTGACGAGTCGGAAAGCTTTCGGAGTCGGAGAACTGTGCAACTAAAACTTTCTATCATATCACCATAATCCCCACTCACAGCCCATCACATCACCTCGACCTCGAAACACGGCTTTACTACCCTTCATTTCACCTTGAACCTCACAGCCCGTAACATCACTCAAC
>JARGYV010081783.1:0-10425 GCA_029532675.1 Ornithodoros moubata
CAAAAGTGCGGACGGGGAACGGAGCGTATGCGTCCGCTGCTTCGCAGACGCTGTTGGACGCACGCATTCGGACGCTATAGTGCGGACCAGCCTTATGACTAGGAAAAATGAAGACCTCCAGACAGAAGATTTATACCGCTTAGCAGATCAGCTCGTGAGCTAGTGGGAAAGGGGATTTTTGCCGCACCAGAAATGTAGTGAGAATTGGGTTTAGACGTAAGCGTTATGCACGGTGAGTGTTGATTGGAAAAAATCCAACGACATGATTGGAGTGGTCAGTGATGGCACGAAAAATGCTTCGTCATGGCGGACGGTTGTCACGACTCTCAGCATTTCTCTCTCTCTATCTTTAACTGTGTTGATGTGAACATTATTTGTCAGGGCCACTAAAACTACGTCACCCGCGGCCCTTCAAGTTGGGAACGGTATTTCCCTGAAAAGCAAGTCGCAAATGGGTACACACGTCATTGTCTTATACTAAAACCACTCAAATCAATTTTTGAAACATTCTGTGGACCTCATGGCACAAAGTCCAAAGCTTCAACAGGCCCAGCCCTGTCCTGTCCACTGCTCCCACAGAACGCAACCTGCCTCATGTGCGTTTGGAAGCGTGCAACCCACCTAGTTATCCGAAGAACCCGCGAGAGCGGAAAGAAAAAGACACAAGTCCACTTCGAGCTATGGCCGTCGCGCTGCCCCAAATATTCACGGAAGCAAATAGAGGTCAGCACAGCATGATGCCATGACCACCAACCGTACAAGCCTTTCCGCGCCTAGTCCATCCATCTGTAGACAGCGGCACCCGCCTCCTGAGCGAGAGGGCTTGGGCAGCAAAACTTCGCCATATCGGCGCATCTTTTCTGTGATGGTTGGTGACCGCTTGGATTGGTCAAGCGATAGGGACCCCCCTCCTGTACCACTATCACTAGTCCCGCTATCTCCCGAGGTGCAAGAGTGGCAATTTAAAAGCATGCTCACCACACCACATATCCTTCATTAAGGTTAGAGAGAACGCCTTTTCTATACTAATGATAATACTAATAATTATAATAGTACTGATAATTGTGACAGATAACCCGGATGTCATTCTGAAGGAGGTTCGCATACGTCAGAACCGTGTATTACATACCAACACGAAGTTCGATTTCGCTTTGTTTTATATTCTGCACTCCAGCAGGTGGGACCAGCAGGTGGAGAACTGGCTTCATTCAAGGAGTTCCTATCAGGCAGGCACGATAAGGTAGGGAGGCAGGCAGGAAGGCCTTGACTGGAGAGGAGGTGACCTTGGCAGGAATTTTGCGGGCTAGTCGCATGGGTGTTATTCTTACAAACGCCAACACAGTATTCATTATTGTTCTTTCAATTTTTTTTTTCTTTTTCCCTCTTTTTTTTTTTTTTCCAGCGTGAACATGCGCAGGAAACAAACTCTGGTACCACAAAGCTCACACTGCCTATTGACCTCGTCAAGATAATTAGGTCACCACGAGTGAGCCTGATTAGACTGCCCTGTCCAGTAACTGACAATGGTGTCAATTTTTGCAATTTTTACGCCAAGATACTAGATCTAAACCGTCGAAAAAGATCTGCATCACCGCAAGCCCTCAGGACATGTCCGTGATGGACCGAAATAACCCTGTGTTATCCATCATTTCGTCAAGTCGAAGCATGTGGGTCCATAATCGCTACTCTGCTTCAAACTAAACACCGCCAGTGAAGTATCCGGAACTAAATACAGCCTACTTTCAGTCGCAGAGAACCGACCTCACGAGCGGGTCGCATATGCACACAGCCACGCAATGTACATACTTAAAACCACACTCTTAAAAGGAAAGTAGGTTCCCTATCTGATGTTGTCGCAGATTAAGTCAATCTAGAACAGCACCTTTCGCTCCGTTCAAGCGCAACGAGATAAGGAATTACCCTCTCGACTTTTATGCTTCGGCAGGTTTGAAACTGGGCCTTTCACTGGGGACGTCGCGACATTTAGCGACGTGGGAACATATAGTAGCCACAAGGTAGTTACGAAAGAAGGGGAAAAAAATGCGAAACAAAGGCGACCGAGGAGGCAGCTACCATCCGGGATTCAAGTAGCGCGTAACACTCCACTGACCCAGATGATCAGCTGAGCGTATTCCCTGCATGGACTAGAGGGCCGCGAAGAAAAACACATTTTCCACTTCTTTTGCCTTTTGCAATAAGTCGGGCTATATGAGGCTTCTGTGCAGCACAAATCATGTAACTAGTCTCGGCTGCACTCTTTAAGAAGGACAGCTTGATCTGGTAGGCGATGAAGGTAGGCCACGCTCTGCAAGGACTAGTGTCCCATCGTACAACAAGCTGAACAGATTTTCTTTTCTTATGTATCAAACTGACCAAGAAGACGACGATGGAGCATAACTACCTTTATGCGATAGGAAAATACATTGTCATAATGAAACGGAAGAAATGAAGTATTCCTAGCAGCAGCAACAGAGAATGGCTTCTTCGCGAATTTCTTCAGCATCATCAGCGCTTAGCGCTCTGCGGTCTATGTCTGCCTCAGCTGTGCTTTCGTCATATTTTACACTGCTACGCATGTCACTTGCAAATACTTTTGTTTTTTGCATGGTTATTACTATTTTTCTTTCTTTTATATATCTCTATATTTCATTAGGTGACGGACTAGCCAGACCTCTCTATGAGGACAACAGTCCCCAATTTTTTTTCTGCTTTTTCAACCAGAAACAACAGTTATAGCCATAACCATATTCACCCGCGACCGTTGAATCACTTTCTTACGACACTACTGGACATTATATATCATATATGTCCGGCCGGTTGACCACCGCACTGTTGCTAGAAGATCGCTCAGCAACGAACTGGAACTCCCAAACAATCGATTCTCGCACTTCGACACGTGGCCGACGAACAAATACCAGAACCAAGCTGCTCGCAGCCACATCGTTAAAAAAAAAAAAAAAAAAAGGAGCAACGAGCAAAAAGCAAACGGACATTACTTCTCTCAACAACAGCCCTTTTCACAACCTAACAGCGAACAAAGAACAGCAGTATGTCAACGCAATATAGCGGCGCGGCATGGCAACACAGCTCTGATTTCACCGCGGCGACTTAACAAGCCAGCCCTCGCGAGGTCAAGGCAGACGCGGTACCCGACGAACAAAAGCTTCCCACACAAGTCGAGAGCGTAATCCAACAAAGGTGCATCCGCAGTTCACGGAGCCATCCGGCGCGAACCGAGTGCGCCGGCAACCAGTCGCCGTGATGAACGCCTATCGATTGTTCCAAAGCGACCAACTAGTCCGATTAAATGGACGCTCCGTTACTTTAATGCTGCCCTGGCAGGAAACGATTTATCACGGGAAATGGTCGAGTCAATTATGCCCCTATCTGCATCCTGCAGTCGTTTCTTTCGGGTGCAGTGAACGTCCTGGTACAAAGTTTGAGGATCAACGGCTTGTCTCTCGCAACTCATGCCGTACTACTTCGTCCGTGAGATGTTGACGTGTCTGTCGTTAAAAACCTGCCCGAAAAAGAAAGCTTCGTGAGGCAGGTCGCCCATGCTGAGTGATATATGGTAAGGTGGAAAGGAAGCCTGGGCGTGTGCCGCGTGCAGCTCTGGGCCGGTATCGGCAAAGCGTGGGACGTCTGCAATAACTGTGAACGCGTTTGAGACCCCGGACGGAGGTCAACCCGGTTTAATAGCGTGAAGACGCCTTACCCTGCACCGGATACGCAAGGATGGAAGGAATCGCTCACGTCGACTATGAAGGTGTATATGGAGCACTTCCAAAGGGAGGTCACACAACTGCTTCATATAGAATACAAAGGGCGGTACGTTATTCCACGCCTTGCGCAATAGCATGCCTCTTCATCAACATGTTAAAGATAGTTTTTCTGGAGTGCTTTTGACGGGCGAGCTGTGTGGACCGTGTGGTGGCGTGGGGTGTTCCTCGCGTCTAATGAGATACCCTACCCATTACGTATGACCATATTTACATACGTGTATGGCATGAATATGGGGATGCAGTCTCTGCCAGAGCACTGCTTACAGGAAGGTACACCCGTAGCACGACTGCAATGGGTCAACTTCGTATGGACCAAGTTTTTCTTTAAGACTGCATTTGTATGATTTTACACCTCAACTAACAGTCGCCAATTCCCTGCACATGACAAAAAAATGCAGTTTTTCAGCCCGTAATGTTCCCTTGTTACGTTTCGCACTTTGCTCACTGCCTGTGACCCCCCGTCTAGATCCCGTCTCTCCTATCAGATCATTCAGGTCTCGTCTGCTGGAGGAAGGAGGTTAACCGTCGCATTCCAAGACTACTGTTTAGACGCTTCAATCCCCGTTGTGTATCACCGTCCAAGAATCACTGACTTGGACTATATAAGGCACACCATCTTAAGTGAAACAGGCCTCAAAGACGAAGTCTCAAGTACCGGACACAGACATCACCAGTCGTTGACGGTAATGAGCCACTAGACAGACAGGTTGTTCCTTTCTGAACTGCTGATGAACAACCCGAGAACATATGCTACGTTCATTCACGCAGTAGCGTGTTCAATCATGTTTCTCCATGACGCGGCATAGCACAGAAGGAAGGTAAACATGATCCTTGTCAAACATTGACAGTACAGAGACGTATTGTTCGAGGTTGACGACCGCCGACGACACATGTGGCATGATGATCGACAAGGGAAGGTCGGCGTCGCCTCACTGCCTTCCGGGCGGCTGGTCAAATGTTCAGGGGGGCTTCCCTGGACGGCCGCCGAGGTCGATGGCATTTCCAGTGGGGACGCTACAGTCAGTGGAGACCGGTTTTCCGCCTCCGCTCACCTGGCGACCTCGTGAATGATTTTCCACTCCTTTGCTGCATCGTAACGGGTCGTTTTGTATACGAGGACGTTTGACGTTTACACGTTCGAAAGCAGGCGACCGCTTGAGGATCATTCGACGGTAGTTCCCGTCGTTCGTGAAATATGCTTCCCTCATTGAGACGATGTACGCGAAAATATTGCTAACGTTGCTCTTTGCGAACAGCAGATCTGTTGTACTTCTCATAATTTATACGTTCTGAAAGTGCTGTCGATTATGTAGCAACTTGTCTTTAAAGGAGCCCTGACAAGATTTTTTTCGACCCCTATGTTTGTGTTGTATATCGGAAAGCATCAACAGATAAATCGTAAAATCACATTTGCAGAGAGATAAAAGCAGCGCTTCAGTGCAAATAATTAGCCGGAAATCTCAACCGAATTTACGCTCTCAAACTCCTCCATATTGAGGGGAGTGGCTAAGATCTTACCGATGACATCACACCCTCGAACCGCCAACGCCTACAGCCGGCTCCTACCAATGACGTCAGAGATTACGTCAGGGAGCGCGTTTGCTCAACCAGGCGGCGGGCAAAAAAGTGCATTAAAAAGTGCTTGAAAATAGTGCAGTGAAATAATTACTAGCCTTTGGAGGAAACCGTTTGACCTCGTGAGTACGTGGTGGTGTATCTTTATTATGCGGTCGTACGTCGTAAAATAGGGTACCGAAAGGTCTTGTCAGGGCTCCTTTAAGTTACAACGGCTGTTCGCCCACTTCTGCTCTCGACAACGACGAGCAACAGCACGAGACGTTACTCGAACAAGACTTAGCAGCCAGCACGCTCTCACAACTGCCACCCGGAATGCGATAAACGAGGACCCAAAGCAGAAGATGAAGTACGAGCCCAGGGTGTCAAAATGGCCGTAAATTTTCACTTCTGGGACCGAAAGCAACGAACACTCTTCGTCTGCTCTTCTTCTTCTTCTGCCTTCTCCTTTCTGGCCATTAGCCAGGACGCATTCAGCCGCGCTGCCATCTATTCTTATCCATATCAGCGCTATATTATCACATTAATACGTCATCGAACAAGAAACATCCTGGGACTTGTGTCGCGCAATTAGCCTTATGTGCCCTACAACCTTCGAGCGCTGCCGGCACCGCTGTCGCTTCATTGCTCGCAAAAGACTTCCGTGTCGCAGGGCATTGAGCAGGGCGCTGATATAATGTATCATAAGTATGCTGGCGAATCCGCCTGCACGGGCCATTGCCAAGTCAAGGGTCAACGGAGACCCACAGGAAACTCTAGCGAGCCCAACCAACACGGTCCGTAGTTGTATCGCTCTCGCGACGTAAACACACTATAGTTGTAACGGGGCATTGGTTCATCACGCAACCATGTCATTCAACACCGCATATCAGATCGCTATCCAGACGTATAGGTCTCAAAGGTCCCTTGATACTATCTGATATCTTATCTGCCGTTACACGGCACAATACGCCTTGAAAACACTACCCTAGCAGCACGACGTACTGAAAGTTAGGTGCAATAGGGCTGGTCGTTAGGGGTCTGTTTCTCGCTGACTCTCTTACATGCTGCAAGCTGCAAAATCAATCTTGATCAATCTGTCCACACTGTTAGTCGAAAAGGAGTGTAGGAGGAGTAAAAAAAGGTGTATATGCCATCTTTAAACAGAAAGGAGTAGAGAGGGCACATCTACGCATTTTTACTGCATTTTAAGAGAAGGAATAACGCGTGAACTTCGCTCCTGCAATGGGCATCTGCAAATGAGTAACTCCTTCATTGACTCCACCCTTCATACACTCTTATGGGTGTTTTTATACTCCATATGAAATTATGGAGGAGTAAATTTACTAAATGTAAAGAGGAGTAAAAAATACTCCTCTTATGGTGTCCGCTATGGGATCAAGCCATTTACTCCTTTTCAGGCATTGATGTATGCCTTTTTAGCTAACAGTGCACCCAACTTTCCGTACATTGTGCTATACATGGGTAGGACACCAAACCAAGCGGTCTTTTGCGCGCAAACTTCATCTTTCACACCTATCTTGCCGTTGTAATGAAGATGCAGATAGCAGGTACAGCGTGATAGTCGTGCGCTTTATCTTATGTGCAGCTGTTACATGAAGCGTTGCATAACGCAACATCTCAAGCAAGGCCGGCAACCCAAAGGAAAAAAAAAAGGTCTCACAGTGCCGCGAGCACGTATGACGCGACTTAGCGCCAAGCCGGACTGGCGTGACCGGTCTCCGCACTTGCATCCAAGGCGGAGGAAGAACCTCTAGCTGTTCCCACGATGGCATTTCAGATGCGGATTTACGACAGGCAACCTTGCAAGATTCGGATCAACGTGTCAGTGGGCGACACACAAAAGTCACTGCACTATGGAAGACTTCCCGGCGTTTAACAGCTTGCCAACCTGCGCGTCAATGTATCTCCTACATGATACAACAACGTATACGCCGTCATGAGGACTGGGTATGTCTGCAGCTGTATTGGTTAGATATATGCTTGAAATTCTGTTAAAATATTGTTTTGTTTTTTTTCCTTTGCTCGCTCGCTCTCTTCTTTTTGACATTTTCCCTCACTTCCAGCAAAAGACGAAGTCATGAAGTTCACTATCGGAAGTCACGAAGCCTATATGTATACGGTACCTCATACACCCTCCAACCAAGTCGGGCAGGAAGAACCTAACATCCTCATGCAACACATCCATGCAGGTCATCCCTTCTCACGTTCTGCTTTTCGTTTTCATGTTGTGTTTGTCGTGGGACGAGCCGACAGGAAGCTTCCTGGACGCCGTCAGTACGAGCTGTCGTCTCACAGGCACTACCCCGGTCACTAACTGTCATTGGTAGACACGGTTTACACTTTTGCGTTTCGTTTACTTGTGTATCACCGGGCTCTCGGGATGAGAATTGTTGTGTGACATCATCAATTCATTTGTGACAAATGTCTTCTTTTCCTCTTGCCCATCTGAAGCCAACCTAACCTACGTTCTTAATTCATCGTCCACTCTGGATTCTTCGCGAATTTCTTGGCAGAAACTTGGCTCCTTTATCCGTTTTCCGACTACGAGGTCACAGGTTCGATCCCGACAAAGGACAATGAGGTGGTAGTATACGAATTGCTCAGGCATATCATCTTCCACAAGGAACGTAAATTACAGTGTGCCTGTGTCGAGATTTCGGCACACGTGGAGCGCCCCTAAGATGGGCAAAATTAACGAGTAGTACATTCGTACTGATCAGCCAGCCGACGTTGTGTAACTAACGTAGACAGCTCCCCCACCATCACCATTGAATATACCCTCTAAACAGGTTATTCTTGACGCATCTATCGCATTTGTAATTTTGTTTAATGCAATTATGATGCTGTTTGTTTTACGGAGTGTTTACTACAAACCCATGAATCCCAAAGATCTCCTTTATCGAATGTACACCAGTTACCAGCCTCGTTACGTGTTGTTCAGTCATGCCTTAATTCTGGCCATTCTGGGGCGGTGTCTGCGTTGGATCTCATTCAAACAACTACTATATTCCTCTGCTTGGTGTCCGCAACCTTGATGCGGATTCCGCGTCGGGCGCTCAATGCCGCGCGGATAGAGAACCATACACCCATTCTAACCACTTACGTTGTCGATCGTTTACACCGGGACAGAAGGATGGGGATGAGTTATAGATTGGGTTTGGCTGGATCGGTTGGGTTGATAGCGCGCCGTAGCGTACAAGATGGCTGCCGCAGGCGGTTGACGCTGGAAATAAGGGAACTTGAGCCATCTGACGTTAACTGATGACACAGAGGAAATCCCCAAAACAACGGGAGAAGGGAATCCTCCGCTTGCTACATGGGCTGCCTCTGTTCTCAAAGTAGCCCCTCCTCTGTCCCTGGGTGATTGCAGGCACAGCATCATAGCACATAGTCGGACGAGGGAACCATACAGCCGGAACTGCACTAATTACCGGGGCAACTGGCCACTTAGGCCAGAAGCGGCGCACGTAGTTTTCGCAAACGTACAGAGCCCTGCACCTACCAAGCAATTACATATCCCTGCACGAACGCAGAAAAAGGCCCGGCCTGGTCCTGTACGCGTGGAACTGGCGGTCCGCAAATAGAATGCACCACGATGAGCGTTGCCCGGTGATCTCCGTGGCCTACTTGCTTCCTTCGCGCTAAACACTCGTGAGCATGCGTGGGGATTGCAAAACAAAATTCGCGCACGGAGAAGCATTACAGCAGAAGAAGGGGGTGAACTATTGAAGGCAGCAGGAAGCGGAACTCCGCGCATTGTACCCTGCGTGGGAGAAGCCAAAAGGATTACCGACAAGTGGGTGTTCTCAAACGTTCTTATTACGGCCGTGTTACATCAAATGCGTGCACTCTGCACTTTAAAGAAATAACGAGCTTGTATGTGGCTGTCATTTTTTTACCGACACGCGCAAAATTTTTAGGTTGCTTCAAAATAGAATGAGACCATTACTCTAACCTTCTTCTTCATCCATTTCAATGAAGAGCATGTCGTTTTCTCAAGCGATTTCATTTCCCTGTGCTGAGCGAATGTCGCCCGCTTCAACCCGACTGAGCGCCTTTCTGTCAGTAACTTTTATTAAATTTAAATAATTAAATTAAATATTAAATTTTATTTTATTTTATTACGCAACACTCCTGCAATTGCTGCTACCACTAGCGGTTACAGCACTAACAAGTTCCCGTCTGAATAAAGAAGCCTTCACATTGAATCTTCCAGTAAAGTAAATAGACCTCCAAAATACAACAGCTAAAACAGCATATACGCAGGCAAGCTGCTGGAACAGATCCATAATAAAGTACACACTATCTTGATATCTTTGTCGATACTTGTCTTATATATCGAGGATACTGCCACGCGCCATATACCGACCGCGGGATATCGTGAACTGATAAGTTGATAAGTGAACGTTTCGTGAAGCTTTGCGTGCTAGTCCGCGTGATAAGACTTGGTAAGAATCTCTAACGCGCGTGTTTTTTGCAAATGTTGCTTGCGTTGTAGAACAACTGTGTAAGCCAAGGGACGGGGAATGCGAAGAGCTCTTGCCCTTAAATCATGTGCTCGATAAAGTGCGCGCCAACCGATCACTGCGTCGAGCTGTGTACTTCGCAGTTTGCAAGAAGTCGTGTTTGGCGGCCATGTAGATGGTTCTATTAGGTAAACACCAGCCTGGCCCTAAGCCAACTTGCTTTTCGTGACTGACGGACAGAAAAGTAAAGGTGAAGGAAGGAAAAAACAGGACGGCAAACAACAGACTGCTCCTTACAGCCATGGAACTTAGCACCTACAGGGTGCATTCCATCCCGTTGACGTAACAAACAAACTCCACTATATTACACATAAAAAAAAATGATGCAGGAAATTTACAGGGAACAAGAACCAATTCATTAGGGGAACGAAGATTCCAAGCATTGAAATGGAATATACGCAGAAGCCATAATGAAAACTGAGCGAAAGAGGATTGCCAAGAAGAAAACCTCTCGAACGCAGCTCTCATCTGTCTCAAGGTTAATAGGCGGCACACACATTAACCCGCGCAGCTTGCATTGTTCTCTTCTCGACTTC
>JARGYV010081785.1:0-39310 GCA_029532675.1 Ornithodoros moubata
GTTATATGAGATTGAGTCAAATATGAGACCGAGTCAAATATGAGACCTCTTCAAAAGCACGGCACTTACAACTGGCGGCCGCATCTGTTCGCTATTGATGAGATTCCTGTATTTACACATGTTTCGGGAAGGGTCCATCAGTTCTTGTAGGTCCTGCAGAAAACAGAAACCATTGCTGCAAAGGCTTCCAAAATACAGCTAACAGAGGACCTAACCTCACAGAGGACCCTTTATTAATAAAGATGCAAGATCCAAAAAAGAGGGGACCATGGTATCAACATATAAAATTCAATGTGATTTGACATGAATTCACAAGGCAGTGGATGTGTCAATTTTGTCCCTTATAACTCTATTGAGCAACTCTATCTCTTTTTTGTAACCCCCGAAAAGTTGTGCCGACCTTGAAAACACGTGAGGTCAGATACACTCGGGTGCTCCTGCAGATGTGCAGTTACAATTTTAATATTGAGGGTTCATAAAATTACGAGAGAAATACAGGAAAAAAAGTTTAGGCACCATTCATAAAAAGAATGAATTTGTAAGCTAAGCTGCTGACCATAGAATTACTCACTTCAAACATTTTCTGGTACTTCGAAGGCAGCTTATCCCAGGTGGATCGTAACCTGGCAACTGCACCGTGGCCTAGGCCACTCAGAATGGCAAACATTGAATTGAAATTTTTGCACTCCTTGCACTGCCCTGAAAAATGTAAGAAATAGGAAATATTAGATGGGTATAAAGAACACTTCTGCAACAGCACTAACAACAAGGTGCAATGTTTTACGTACTTGCTACTTTCACAAACTGCTTGACGGTCTTCATCCTTCGAATTGGGTTGGACTCCCCACAAATTTCAGAGACGACCCAGAACATTTCTCTATTTACAAGCTGCAAAGATACAACATGAAAATGCATTTTTATATGTACTTTGACAACAACAAAAAGAAAAAATATATACAAGAAAAAAATAATGTAACAGGCCTGGGTTTAGTGCTAGTCATATTCACTTATCACTGACAATATACAATTGTTACAGCATCTCAAGGCACACTCATGCTTCCTTGTTTCTGGTTATTACCTGCTGCTTATAGCATCCCTACCCACATAAAGAAAAAATGGCACAGAGCAATAATACATGTCTAGATATGTCTCAATCAAGCTAACTGTGAGTAGTAATTGTTTATGCCAGATGCTATTTGCAACATGCTAGATAACTACCAAACAGCATGATACTATGTACTATGGACTGAACAGAACCATGGATTTTTTGCTCCTTTACCCTCACAAGATCAACCTGTTGGTCATACATACCTCTTCGAACGTCGTGAGCATGGGTGAGCCATAAGCAGATTTCACTTCAAACAAGTCGTCAATATACTCTGTAGGTTCTATTTGGCGAAATATGCTGAAATCTTCCAACGTTAACTGTGTTGCCACCTCAACACTGTTCAGGTGTAGAAAATTGACCTGGCTCTCTCGAAGGAGCTCCTGCACAAATGCCGTACAGTTTTGTAAATTAACACAATTCTCACTAAGCCACGTCTGGCTTTATGTTTCTAGATTGACACTTACGACAGCCATGTCATCAGGTACTAATGGGTCTGTGGAAGAATTATTTTTGAGGTAATAGCGGCTGTTTAGACCAATCTTCTCGGCAAGGTTCTGCATTTGTTCGGGAAGACGGCGCTGCTTGATGAGTCCTCCCTCTCCAACAGAGACTTCGCAGAGGGAGTACAAACTGAAAGAAAACAAGAGTAAGTATTTCAATACCAATGACAGTGCACAGACTTGCATCAACGAAGAAATATACCTGCTGGAATCTGTTATGCCAAATTCTCTTAGCGAAAGCATGACAACTTCACGAGCAGTGGTTTCCTGCAAATCAAAAATTGAAGTGCTCGCAATGCAATTTATGCAAGACGCGTGCAAGCGTAAAACAATATGTCCACATGACAATCACTCCTCACGCTGAACTTACCCTGTGAACAAGAAGGTACTTGCATGTCTGATCTGACTTGTACACTTTGAGCACATGCTCAGGAAAATCTCGGCAACCTCCACCATCAGCGTCGTAGTGGGTGACAGCGAGGGATGTGAGGTCGGGATTGCTGTGACTGTGGTAGAGCTGTCCTCCTGTGTGGCTGTGTGCTGGTGAGGACCCGCTACGTGATGTGCGTGCCTGACTTCCAGAACCAGCACTGGAGCCGCTGTGTGTTGAGTAAAGGCTGTCGTCCGAACTGTTCAGGTGAGATTCACTGAAACCAGAGATAAACGTGTATTTGATGATTAAAAAGGTCTGGCTTAATGAATTACAGTCTACATTACTCAGCAGCAAATGTTAATAAATAAAATGCTTAATTTAATTTCACCTAGACATCAAAAGCCAGATCAGAAAATAGCTGGTACTACACTATGCAGAGAAAAGGTGCTGATGTTTAGGGTCACTCTTAGGCATGCAAACTAAGGTCTGTATGAGACAGTGAGATTAATTTATTTTTATGGAAGTCTGCACGAAGATGGTAAGGGAACTGGACTTAGCAAAGTTTCGTATCCGTGAACACTGTAACTGAAATTTAGCTTTAGTTCAATCTGTGTGAACACAACAGGTTGGCAGTGGCTGAATTCAGTCATCGCTCACAGAGGAAGTTTAGTATAACATACAAGAAATCTAAACCTACGATATACCTGCTCTAATGTAATCATATTCTTCCTGCCCTTGAATCGAGAAAGCGAGAACCAATCAAATTAATAATCTAATCCTCACATCTTGCTGACCACAAACCAGTAAACGCACCTGTTGAGTGTCTTCGGTATGATGTTCATCTTGGCCAGCGCCTTCTTCAACTTTGCCCGGTGGCCTAACGTCATGAACCCTTTCTTGTCGTCCTTACGGAGGTCTCCGTTTGCCGTCCCTCCTGTTCCTCCATGAGAGCAGGTATGTGGTGAAGTGACAGCCGAAGGAGAGCCCGGAGGCCCCCACCCTACGCCCAAGGGCATGCCTCCAACGCCCAGAGGCAAGCCAACCACCTCACCCCATTCTAAGTGCGACGACAGTCTCAATCTTGCATCCGGTTGGTACCGAGATATATCGGAGCTCTTCCGACCCCGTGGGCGCATTGCCTTTTCTGGGTTGTTCAGCATCTCTTTGAACTCTACAAATCGAGCAGTAAAATTTAGTGTACCAGCATACTGACAGGACACTCTTACAAGAAATGTTAGCAAATAAATAGGGTCAGACACTAGTCTCATAGCACAACAAAGCTGAGGACTACAAAAAGAAGTATTTGTGTTACAAACATATTTCCCAGTTAGCTGGCACTGATTTATTTTTGTCATGTTTATCTGCAACAGAATAATGAGCCTTTCTCGTATCCTGTACCAGGGGATCTCCATTCTTCAAAGGTTACATTACAAAATTCATGTAAAAATACTGGCACTACATAGAACATTGTTACTGAGATGACAGAATATATGTAAAAACACCCTTACCTAGAAGGTTAGAACGAACAGTAATGGAAAGATGAGTGGCCTTTCTGAGGATCTCCAATGCTTGTGAATGCGACATGGTGGCAAAACTCTGCCCGTTCACTTCAAGTATCTGTAAAGATTGTAAAAGATGCATAACGGATTTAGACAATAAAATGAAGCGATCACTTGTGCAGACTTTATGTATGCTGCATATGATGGCATTACGGCTGAGGTTAACAAATTGCTTACTTCATCACCACGCTTTAGCCACCCATCTTCAGACTTTGATGACTTGTCTACTTTAGCAATAAAGATGGCATTTCCTGTCTCATAGCCACCGAGGATTTGAAAGGGCAGGACGTCATCTCTGGACGAGCGTGCCAGGGTGACGACTCTCGTGCGAGCTTTTGTTGCACATGCTAGGTTCAGCAGACGCAGCTGGGAGTGCATTTTCTGGATAGGACGATTCACAAACACCTTTTGTTACACTTACTTTCAATTAATGTACAGAAATTGGTTAATAAACAAATTTTGGGACAGGACATTCACACTTTATAACCAATGTACCTGAGCCTCAAGGCACTGTTCAAATAGCTCCAGGAACTCCATCATATCTGGGTCTGTTTCGAAGTCCGTGAAATGGTTATTCACCCACAGCAGCACAACCCGAGTGACCTGAAACAATTTGTAATGTTATAGAATTCACAACAAACATAAGGTTAACAACTGCGTAATCGATAACAGAATCAGAGGCAGCCAGTGCGTGAAGCAGCACATGTGCACAACGCACCTTATCCCGAAGAGATGGATCCTTGAACCAAGAAAGCAGCTTGCTAGTGATCGCAGTGGTGCTTGAAATGAACGTCCGATAAGTAAGAAGAAAGTCCTCGATGTAACCTGGGTCTAGACCATTTTCCTCCAGAAGCTGAGACAATAGCCTTTCTGGAGATCCCTGTTCAAAACAGGAAACAATCAGTGCACGATAAAATGCCATTGACGCAGGATAGCCGTGCTCAGGCTTGTGACTTATTTCTTAGAATCTGTGTGCATGACTGGAGACAACTTTGCGCTAACAAAGAAGATGTACATTGGGTTGAATGATGCACTTACACGGATGACAACGTGGCCCTCCCGACTGCCTCCATCAAGAGAGCGATGTTCTGTAACCAGTACCACCTGTCCATTTTCTTCGACCTTCCAAGTGTTCTCTTCACTGCGATGCAGTATCCTATAGTAGTCACTCTGAGCTATGCACACAAATTGGCAGTCGTCAACCTTGGTACGCATAGTGCCTTGGTGGTGCATTTTTTCCATTGTAGGCGTAATACCAAAGCTAATAAAGAATGAACCTGGTGAGCACCATACTCTGTTAGATAAGGAACAAGGTTACCTGTCCCCCATCGCCAGTTCCTTTATATTTCCGTCAGGCAGTTCCACCTCCACCTGTCCGTTGACAATGACAGACCAGGAGTCCAGCTCCTCTCCATCATTCATCACTACAGTTCCTGCCTTCTCCACAACAGCAAACACCATCACGGCACACAGCTCACGTCGCACGGACAATGTCATGTTGGCAAAAGCCTGCAAATAATAATGATACAGCATACTACAAGGCAAACAAAAGCATGCACCGAAATGAAAAATCTGGATAACACATCTCCAAGGGCGCAAAGAAATGTTAGGCTGTACTGTATCCCAGACTATGTAGCAGAAGTTCCTTTCTTTCTGTTTAGATGCTGCATTATAAAGATAGCCTGAGCAGGCAGAACGAGAGATACTGCTACTTCAGCAGCGACAGGATCCTGTTCTAGCACTCCTTATACAAAGTGTCCAAATTTAGCTTCCTTCTTCAACATCCCATAGAAGTCAAGTGGATTGGAGAACCAGTGAACACGGGTGCTTTACCTCTTCAGTGATAAAAGAAGAGATCAGGCTTTAGCACACATTACAGAAATGCTAACAAAGCTGAGAAATGATCTGTACATTTCTTTACATTTCATACATTCTTGGTTTCTGTTCATGTTTGCATGCCCCATTTTCAATTTGATCCCTGTAACCTGCTGGCTGATGTTCAAGCCAGCACACCTGTACTGTATCAAAGTGTATGCTGCCTGTTAAAAGCAATCCCTGAAACAGAAAGAAACTGGACATACTGGGTTCATACAATTTGAAGTCTTACTCCCTGCCCGACATGCTGACCACTATAGGCCATATATGCCTGTCTCATAGTATGTGAACAGTTTCATGAAACTTGATGCTAAACTTACAGGTAAAGGCTGCATGAACTCCAAGAGAGTTTCAATGTCATCGTCTGTGCGGTCATTGGGATCCTTCTCTAGACATTCCCTGTATGTGTCTCTCACAGTCAAGCTCTGAAAGTGAACAGCAAATATATCCAGACAATGTCATAGCAAAACACAATCAGTCGACCAGAGTCCCATCTAAACAAGCACTCACATCCATTGATTCTGCAAGATCTTCCTCCTCATCGGAATCAACAGCGCTCTCAATAAGACCAGTGAGGTCCACCTCATTGTCTTCTAAAGATGACTGCACAGACTGCATTGTATCTGACCCAGAGTACGCCGAAGACGTATCACTGCTCCGAGAGCTTCGATTTGACTTGAGGTCTCTCTGCAGGACTGTCGGTTGACCTTCAATCTGCTGAAATTCCAGAGAGTACCAGATAAACAAATCTTGTCGTATGAACAAGTGCATTACGAAGTGTCGTGACAACAAGCTGGAAGCATCACCTGCATGTGGTCTGAAGCATCTGACCGTACCCTGTGCCTCGTTTCTACAGTCACCTCGTCTGGCTCCAGGGCCAACAGTCGTTCCAGGTTCATGGTGGTGCACGACTGCCGCTGCCCTGGACGCAGCAGCTCGCAGTCTGGATAGTCAATCTGCACACATTTCAAAATAAAACAAAAACTTCATTCTCCTTTCATTTCTATCTAATGCTTCAAAGGTGTTGGAATAAGACAGGACAAGAAAAAGTAAACTGTCTGTACATGCTGTTCACAAAATGGTAACCCACATGCACGTCTGTAAAGAAAGCCAAAAACTTCGAAGACACACGCTGCCATTTGCAGGTTACTTAAGGGGACCATGCACAGGGGTCTGTACAGTGACGACAGTAACGTGACTGATATATGTCTGCAGTATTTTACTTGCTCATCCAGCATGCCATGTAAATTTAATTTGTGCTTTGCTCTTGATTACCAGTGCCCACCTATCATCTGCATACATGCTAGCATACAGCACATGGCAACTTGTTTTAGCTCATCAAGTCACACACCCTTCAGAACGCCTGCTACAGTTATCACTAGACAAAGGCATGAAAGGCACCTCCATGTGCGGACACATATCGTTCGTATACTGTAAGCGGTGGTGGTGCTGTCGTTTCACTGCTTGCCGTAGTCGGAATCGCTAAGCATGGGTACGGGCATCCAAACTTTCCGAAGGTTCTCGCATTTCATACGCAACGTAACTTGAGTTTTGCATCTGAAAGCCACATATGCGCAAACAAGGATGTACGAACGTAAACTCTCGCCTCGCATCACGCGTCAGCGGGCACCTTCTGACGTGCGCTGCGGCGTACGCACGACCGAACACTGCAGACCCGCACTTTTTATTCTTGGACGCAAACAGCGACAATCCTGGTCAGATCACCTTCAGCAACAAGGAAGGATAACTTCTCGACCGGCATAACTGCAGGGCAGGCACGCTCAGAATCAAAAGTTGAGTTCCTGAAAGGTCACTTGCGACATCCTGGTCACCCAAAAGCATCCTACCTATTCCCTTACCGCAATGCAACCTTCAATTAAGATTATGCTACCGCACAGAAAATCAACTGGAAACGCGAAAAGTTCTCTTATATCGCCATGACAACTTGATAGCTCGAAGGCGTCCGGACGACATTGAACAGAGCCATGTACCACTCACCAAATACTGATCGTCGAGCCACCCGACGGAAGGGGGCGCATGACCCTTACACACACACACTATCCTTCCAAGAACGTGGAGCAGCAACAGCTCAAATGGTCAATCAATCACCTCTTTGTATCCGTCGTTCGCAAAGCCGAGTACTGAGAAGCCGCTCGTATATCAATTCCCACTCTTGCTGTTTGCGCATAGCACAGCGTGCAAGACGTCTAGCTCACGATACTAGAAATGAGAAACAAGCGTGTATGTGACGCTGCCGTCTCGTGGCACTCGGTGACACAATCTCCGTCGAGCATACTTCACAAGGCGACACACCAAGAGTCCAGTGCCTAATGCCCACTCATATATGAAACACTGTTCCCCGTTAGCAGCTTCCTTTTCATCAAACGGAGGTGGCCGCAAAAGACAACCGAGGCTTCGTGAACCCCGCACCTTGACAGTCGGATAACAAGGAAATGTTTGCGACACTTCTGGCTGTTGCCGTCGGAATTCTGAACGGAAACCCAGCACCCAACGGGCCGTTCCAAGGAACTGATTCTATCGTCGAAAAGGATGTTAGTCGATGTGCGGGAAATATCACGATGCTTCTACCAGCACCGACACAAAGGGAACTTCGCGTGCGAAACTTCCTTCAACGTGTTACAAAATCTCTTTTTCAACCCATATTTTTCACCCTGCCTTCACAGGCTTCGAGTCCGAACTCCACTTGAGATGCAGATATCCCCGTCTGGTTAAGTGTATCCCGTGTGAAAGAAGATACGTTCACGTTAACTCCCCACAATGAATCAGTAAAGGCAAACCTAAAGAGATCGTTACTTCAAAGTGCATTAATCAAAACTAAGTTAAGATAGCTAAAGATAGTAACAGAATATGCCCACCACAAAGTCGGTGCTTGAATCATCCAGAAAGTGACTGTAAAGTAAATGTTTCGAATCCCAAGTAGAGGTTTCAATGGTGAGAGGCGTCCGCAAGCATCTACATGCAAAGTTTCCACTGAGTAGGGCATCTAACAGCGCCACAGTTGTTTTCTTGTTTCAAACAGACAAACAAACCGAAGACCGCAGTTTACGCGATGAACGCGAAGGCATCTATTCGCGAGAATGCTTCTGCAAATACGGCTGTGCATAACACAATCAGTAATAGCTGATAGAACGCCGATGACGGATGCAGGAGACTCAAGCTGTTGTTAATGCTGATTGCGCCACCCATCGCCTGAGTGAGGTGACCTGACCATACTACGTAACCTGTGACTGAAAGCAAGCCAGAGAAAATCATTGGCGGCTTCTCATCTCCAGAGTGGAATGCGTGTTCCTGTTCCAATTCAGCGAACGACGACCCACATTTCTCCGTGGAGGAGCTTCCAGTTGCTGTTTCTCATGAAGACTGCTCACAAACTCGGGTGTGCACTAAAGGAAGACTTGTACGGACAGTATCGGTTATTGTTCTCATTCCAAGAAGCATCTTCAACGCGTGACGAAGTGCGCACCGTCTCGTGTTGGATCCAGAGGTGTCTGTTTGGACTGACTCAATATTCTGAGATGTGTTGTGGATATGTTTTTTTTTCGTTCTGAAGCAATACTGCAGACAAGCCGTTGACAAAGAAAATATGTGATATACGGAATTACGAAAGTAGTACGGACACCACCCAAAGTTGGTTTAAAATGAGACCACTGTGAGGTTTCGAATGTCATCCCAGCGAATGATGCAGCTTAGTCAAAATAAAAAAGGTAAATAAAACCAATATTTCCTTTCGGATCTTTATGTTCGCAACCAAGCGAGAAGTGGGTTCGTAAGTCAGTCGAAACAATATTTCCCCTCATTCGCCCCTTTTCGAGACCACCCCGAACGCTATCGGCGACGACCATCCACCGCCACAAGCAAACACCGGAAGGCACTTAAACAGTAGGAAAGGTCGAGTGCCTTAATGTGGAACTTGAGCAGAGAACGACGCTTCAATCACTCTCCACTCCATTATAAAGTAATAGAAGCTCCTGACGAGGTGGTAGCGCCCGCTCAGCAAGTGCACAACTCCGGGTCGCTTTTTAACGCTTGTTTTTAATGGCAGCCAGGGCGACGAATATGGAAGACAGCCAACGGCCCTCTGCGTGTTCCCTGCAGGCAACGAGCGCCGGACAAAAGCTCCAGCCGACCCGCCCCTTTGCACTCCACTGCACTTCCGCCGAATATCCCCCCTCCAGGGCTCCCCCCTTCCTTTGCTCACATTTCCGTTCTTCTCGTATGTCCCAGCTAAAAGGTCCTAGTAAGTGCCTCATGGTCCCGCCGTAGCCAGGCGGAAAAGCTATTTGGCCGACGCTGTAACGCATGCTTCACGGAGTGCACGGCGCCACGTATTTGCTAGATTTGACATATGCTTCGCTGTGCTGCTGCTGCTTTCGCTTTTCCTTCGCCGCCAATCAACAACGTGCAAAGAGAGGACTTGACAGTTTCAAGCAGTCTTCCACCTGTACGTTCGCAGAACGACCTTCGCCTTTTCCTCGATACGAAAAATTCCATTGAAGTGCAGTTTCCTTTGATAACAGATTTGTCCAACACCACAACAAACAGGACTGCCTGTATTTTGAATCACGAACCTTCAGTCAATGAATCAGGTCGGCATACATTGTAGGCCTTGTTTGTATAAGGAAGACCTGGTCGGCCTGGAAGACGTCAACTGTGCTGCGGACTTGCGTGCAGCTGGATAATGATCCCGGACTGTTGCGGTCCAATGTGCGAGGAAGCGAGAAATGCGTCATTCCCTCCTGTATTTCAAGTATGCGATTCTCCCCCGTGCTCTCGGGTACAATAGCGAGGCATCTCAAGGACCTCGTGTAACGGTGGGCGCCGTCGTCCCACTGAAGTGATTTCGTCTTGCGTCACGTCCTGCGAGAAGGCGTATCGGTCGGCCACACACCTCAACCGCCTACCATACGATACGCAGAATGGAGACTACGCGTCGCCTCCAGCGAGTAGGATTCACTTTCGACCGAGTCTTGCCAGTCAATGAATGTCTCGTTTAAAGGAGACGCCGGACCTACAGACGCCCATGCAATCAGGGAGCCTCAAGTGCGCAATCAACCTCGGAAATGAACTTCGAGCCTCTCAACACAGTAGTGTGTTGAAATATAATACACCAACTGTCATTGAATAACTACAACGTTGATGAAAACATCCTCCGATACATCTTGCACCTGGGTTCTCGGCGCCTGCCTTGTCAAAGCTACGTCGACGACAAGCGAGTTCTCCGTCAAGTACATCGTATACCGTTCCGTCACCGTGGTTTTCACCTACGCACAGGAAAGACTTTTACTAACGTGCCCATTCAGCTTCCTTCACGCACCCTGGCTTCACAGGGACGTCGATGCGGCTCTTCAAACTATTCCAAGGCTATAATCTGCATCACCATCAGACGCAAAATCGCTACAACCATTCAAGTTCTGCCCTCCTGTTTCTCGGTTGAGTGCCTCAACGACTTTCGTCCTTGCGTCAAACGAGCTATTTAATATGCCATTTATCTCGTGGCGAAAAAGCCTGGTACAAGAAAGACTCAAGCATACATGCATAGAATATTTTGTTCGCTGACGCCACGTAGTATAGTTGGCATTGCATTTGTATAATCAGTCGACGTTAGGCGTAGAGTGTTATCACCTGTAAAGTTTTCAGAGCTACAAGTCCCTCTAATGATCCCTCTACGTCACAAGTTAATTGTTCACAAACTGGTCTACGTAACGAAGCAAATTGACGAACTTTTTTTCGTTCGCTTCTTCAGTTGAACACGGCTACTGACGTACTTACACTATCTCCCTTTCGCTAGCGCATGTCTGACGCACTTCATTCCCTGCAAAACCTCCCAACGTATAATATATACCGGTTGTACTCAGTTCATGCGCCTTAATTGACGCACCCGTGGCCGAAGGCCGAACACCTGCGCTTCTACGATGCAGGAATTAATCGACGAACAATGGCCTCTAAGGGAACTCACACAGTGCCACAGCTGTAAAAATATCTTCAAGCTTTTCAAGGTTCTCTCTTCTAATCTCTTTCTTTCTTTTTTTTTCCCCTAAAGACGATGTTCGGTGGAAGACGAAACAAACGAACAAATGTTCTTCACGCCTCACCGCCACAGGAAGATGTTCATTGACCGGCTAGCGATAAGAACAGCCTGAACAACAAAAAGGACTACAGACGCCTTTACACTAATGGTCCGGCACTCAAATATCCAAGCGCTACAAGCTTCAATCGGAAGCACACGGCCATGTTGCGCGTTCGGCGAAAACTTGGTCCTGTGCAGTATCACAAGCCGTAACCGGAGTACAAGAGTACCCGGAAGGTTCAGTAACCGATGCCAACGATGTCCCCTGACTATACAGCTTATACTCTGCAGCCCGGAGTATAGCTTGCAAACGCGAACTGGGATGCCAGAAACAGTTCCATGTGTATGTTTCTATGAGTCCTACGTACCTGTCGCTCGGAAACATCGTGCACGTGAAGCAAGACAAGTTTAGACACCTCTAGCGCCCACAATGAATAGTCACCATCAATCTCAGCAGCCCATCTGCACTTAAGATTAACGACCCCACTTTCTACTGATACAGGAGTGGCAATCCCTGCAGGAAGCATCTCCTCAGACAGCTCAAGCGTGGTGAAGCGGGCAAAGCGACTCATTTCGCTTCATGTCCTCCCCACGAGATACGGGGTCCACGAATGACTCAGCCACGAAAGCTGGTGGGCACAGGGCGGTAACGCTATTTCTTTTTATGTAGAGCTTTCACGCTGATGCCAGTTGTTTCTCCGAATACAACTTGTACCCCTCGTAGTAGCTGACGTACGTGAGACTTACAAGAATATTGAAATTATAAAATACTCCTCCCGTCTTCAACACGTTACGCCCCATCGTCCCATCTTTGCTATGGGTAACTTATACCCCCGGACGGCGTCAAAGTGTACAGCAATGCGCAGGTACTTCAGGAGCCCCTCGTACAAAATGGACGATCGATGGTTGAAATACATGAATGAGGGTAGGCGCACGATTAGGCCACGCCCGTCAGGTACATGACATGGTTTTGACGCATGTATAAGATGTATGTGTGCATGTATATGTTATGTATTACTACATAAGCTCGAAGAGCATACGTAGGGTTCTTTAGTAACAACGACGATAAGCTCGGAAGCACCAATGGCCCGTTCAGTCCGTGCACAGACGTTCAAACTCGACACATGAGTTAAGTGTCCACATAAAAACCCAGAAGTGACGCTGCGCGCTGTGGAAACGGAGGCAAAAAGAAACTAAATTTGGAAATCTATCGAACAAGACTTAGTGTGCGCACAACGCCAACTTGACGTTTTTCTCCGCTCTTTCTGCAACCGCAGGAAGTACTACTCCTTGTCATTCAAGAGATGAAAAAGCCATAAGCTAACGCAAGCCTTTCGTGGAATCTGTGGCCGCTTAACTTTGCATAAGTGACGCGCAAGGAGACAAAGAAAAAGGAAAAGCAGTGAGACAGGATCTGAGTCACTTGTCTCATCAAATCTCCGAACTGACCCTTGAAGGCCGACAGCGCTCTTGGAAGTCGTATAGTGACATCTAAATAAAGCCGACCAGCGCGTGGTGCACAGAAAGGGTGTCGTCGAAAACCGTGAAGTGCCGGGCGTCAACATGCCCTTCCATTGTATACGGTACAGAAGACGTACGAGGCCTCTGCTATTCCACTGTATAACTCCCTTTTTTTCGGGCATCGAGCACGCTCGCTGCACTATGTGAGTCAACCAGGACCAGGAGGGTACGACCAAGCCTTCTTTCTGTCACTTTACCTCGTTGCATGAATTCAGTCATTATTTACGGTGATGACATGGCAACTAATGGTGAAGCGCAGAAACATACACGCCAACGCTATATATAAGTCTAGTCATGGCAACAATACAGGAGTTACGACATCCAAGACAAGGTGTACTTGTACAAGAAATAAACGCCACCTAGTACTTCCGCGTCCTTACATTCCATTGGCGTTTCCTTCCTGATTGTGTTACGTACACATAGAAATGACCGGAATCGGCACAAGGCTAACTTGCATCAGGGGGAGAGGTGGACCTGAGAACATTACGCACTCAGCTCTGGCGAGGGGAGCGGACGACGAAGGCTCGCCTCATGGCACGTTCGTGGCGTAGATGGATACGCGCTTCGACAGCTGTAATCTGTCCAGACCTGGATCCCTCCGATAAGCACAACCCCTCAACGCGGGATCAGTAACGCGCATACGACTGTGCTGTCAAGGAAAGCCAAGTTACATCCTCTACTGTCACGTTGACGGATTTGAACCCAATAAAAATTGAACATGCTGTGAGCTGGTGCTTTGTATATTGATGACCTGTCTTCTCAATAAAACGAGGGAACTCTGTTCAATAATGCCCTCTTTATACTCTTCTGGACACGTCTGACGATAACGCCTGTAGCTGCCGATATTTGACTCGCAAGACATCCAGTCTTGCATTCCATTTTTAGAACACTTTTGAGATTCACCGTGTTGAACACCACCCTTGAGCATCAAGTTCATACTCAATTTCACCCTCTTTTTAGCCGTTTCAAGCACTGTGGTAATGGGGTGGGTACCGCACCAGGAGTGGTGGAACTCTCCACATCACCATCATCATTTATTGTTGTTGTCCTGGAACCCACACAGTTCCCTGTCATTCTCGAAAATCTTGGGTTGGGCAAAGAGAAAAACCCTGGCCTTCTGAGCGGATCTCCCTCGTAAAGAGAAAGACACCGAACTTGGCGCGAACGGCCAGGACTTAATGTCAAAACTGTCCATCATCACGCTCAGGAGAATTTTCCGCCTGTACCAACTGGATCCACGTACGAGTCCCTCGACAACGGTGATGACGTTGAGCCACAAGGTAAACCGGCCACCAAAGCCTCTTTCCGCGCAATGCCTCGGGGCCAACGAGCAAGCGTCAATGTTCGCGCAGATTAGCCGCCGACGCTGGGGGAAAATGGCGCCCTTTCCTTATATCGTCTCCGTCGAAAGTTTATCTGCAGCATGAGTGACGCTTGTTGTTGTACCCACTTAATTACAAGCGTCGCGTTTTACCTGTGACCTTTTCTAATACGATTACGTAACCTTTCTACAACAGCTTCGCGGGGAAGAAACCAAAATGAGACTGGAGATGATTTCGCTAACGACATAATAGATGGCATCTGCACCCAAGACGGTGTCGCATACAGAAGCGAAGTGGCAGGGAACCTAGTTGGTCAACTAACCTTGATTAGATCGTGCAACGCAACCCACAGGGGAAATCCGGTACGACAAGTCATCGCAAATCGGTTGAAATTTACATAAAATCAGGCATCCACCACAGGTTGCGACTGACAAGAGACGACATTTACGTTTCCCCGCGATATCTGCAGCGATGTTTTTCTTCTTTATTTATTTATTTTTTTTTTTTTCTACACGGGTCGAAGGCATTGCGAGAAAGTAGTGACCTCGTGTACAATGACTGGTGCTGGGGAAAGCGCAGCCTAGTATTGAAAATACTGCTATAGCTTCTCCGTACGCCTCCACTCCAAACCGGTTCGACTCACAATAACACCGCATAACAGACCGCACGTCAGTGCATGCAAGGTAAAAAAGCACGGCAAACCGTAACAATTAGCGTGCCACAGGCTCCGGACAAAGCGTGTGCGCAATTCAGTAGTGAATGAAATGATACACCTATACCAAGTAAACGAAGTAAACGAGAATAGGCTCACGACCACTGGTGCACATGCGCGGTGTTCACGGTCCAAATGGTCACATATAATGGGCTTTAGTTACTGCATGAATTCCCACGCCACAGCACACGTGACCCTTTCGCCCTTTGACCTTATAGCTTCCGCCCCACTTATTGGCGGATGCATTTTTCATTGCAAATGAATGTCTTTAATATGCGTACTGGGCGAGAGAAAGCGCTGGAATAAAACATTGAGAATGCGACTGTTTGAAATTAATGCTCGCCTGCGATGTGCAGCGAATGGCATTCATCGAGGCTACCATACTTCCATTTCATTTAGAGGCAATGCAAGGGAAGCGAGAACTGGGCGTTTTCCAATTTACGTATTGAACTCTTGTACACACCACGCATACTGAAATCCGGCGAACTCTGTTCCACGGTACTTTGCTATATTGTTTCCAACGAGAGCGCGGCACAGTTTCAGGTCAACTTATCTACATTTCGTCTTGAACAATATGCCAAGCGTACGTGAACACATTACCCATGTAGCTGGGATCACAACCCACACGTTATAACGATAGGATATAGGATAATAGGTACACAAGGTACACGACCATTCGTTGGAAAAATCTAAGACAGACGCATTTAAAGTCAAAAAAGGAAGAAACTTGGAACTACTGAACGTACAAGCCTGATTACCAATCGTATACAGTGAATAAAATCCTTGGGACGTTCCGCCTGTTCACAGGCGGAGCTCTAGTTGAGCCTCCCCAGGGACGGTAGCTGAACAAGGTGTGCGCTGTTGACCCTCGGCTGAGGTGTTTCCATCGTACAGTATGTCACTGATGGACCAGTTACTATCAGCCAACTGAGGCATATTCATTACTTTGTTTTATTTACTTTAATTTTTTCTGCGACAGTCGTGACGTTACCGCCACTGGCGGAGCCGGCAACGGATAGCAGACGACACTACCACCACCAACAGTACAGTCAAATCCATTGTCAGCATTCGGCCAACGCCTCAGACGACAGTGGTAAGTGAGCAAGTTCGTTCTCTAAGATACCATCGAAAGGAAAGAGACTAGAATAGAGCACTTATTGTCTAATGTACGTGGTCAAGCCGTTCCCACAGAGAAGTTTCCTTTACGTATCGAGATTGCACCAAGTTGCTGTACTTGAAGGGAGCAGGGAAGCGCACCCAATCTAGGCCACTGTTCGCACAGGACGAGTAACCCGGTCAGAGAACTTCTTCGGAGAATACGCTTCAGCAACCAGGGCTAATGGGCACTGGCGAGTCGCGCATGGTCGGGACGTCAATGCGTGTCGGCCATAAAAATCGCGTAGCGGAACGATACGTAACCTGGTGTCGGAGGCTCATCATAAGCATCCTAAGAAACTTCGAATGGCTCAGTACAGTAGAGTTGCAAAAACCGGTGGTGGTCAGCACATTACAGGGCAAAAAAGGAAACATAATGTCATATACTAATATGTCACTAACTACAGTTGTCGTTAAAAACAAAAGATTTCAGCATACATGTTTTTGTGGCAAACACATATTTGTGTCGCGAAATCGTACAGATTACGCCGCATCGAACACGAGTTCTTAATGTACCGATCGCCTTCACTCAACGTTTACTTAAACGCTGCACATGCTTCGTGCCTGGATATCTGCTGTAAGCAACGTCACTTTTACACCCAAAACAATCGATATTCCAGGTTATCAACGACAGTCATCTTCCAGACAGCAGTCGGTACGAAGGTATGAATTCCAGCGGGCTACTTATTTCAGAACTCTCCGAGGCACAGCTTTATGTTTCGGTGCTCACGTAAAGTCACCACGCTCGGCTAGACCAAGTTCCAAACACGACGGTGTCAGTGGACAGTGCCTGCAGGGGACAATGAACCGACAGCCACAGTAAAGCTTCCCGAATCGGAGACACGAAACAATAACGGACAGGGTGGCTGATCTGACCCCCGCACAGCGTGTATTGCTACTCTGACGAGGAGTCCACATTCTTGCAGTTGTTTCGAAGGAGGGGGAGACATCGCCAACACAAGCACTCGCACACAAGCTCAGAGAAAGCGGCAAGGAGAGGAACCGCCCTTACCTTCATGTGTTATCCGTACATGGCACATAAGACGAGTTATCCAACATGATGGAACACACACCACCACACAGCCACAGCAATCACGAAGTGGAAAAGCACTTAAAACATGTGCAGAGGAAGCAAGCCAGCGAAACTAAGCCGCCCAACATATCCAGCCGTACGTCTCTGCATGTCGGGCAGCCAGCCAGCCAGACAACGACAAAAGCAGTGTTTTATTTCTCTACTTTTTTTTTCTTTGGCGCGCATGCTCAGTGCGCAGAGGCCGTCGCAGAGGGCAGCACCGTACAGTAATATGGCGCCGCCCTTGAATGTTTGTTTCGCGCCGAGTTTCCGGGAGTTCAGCAGCTGTCGTGCTTCTTAATTTTTAAATAACACAACGAAACTAATGTTTTGTTGTGTTAGATTTTTATGCAGGGAATCCCAATCAATAAAAAAAATCTTTATAGAGTCGAAAATGATATGACGGAAAGTTCCTTGCAGAGCACTTCGTCGTGAACACGAACCGCCTCCGTGAAATAAGTTCTGCACATAAAGATCTTTATGCTTTTTAACGTCCCGGTGTTCGCAATTCAGTAGCATACAGTCCTATTGTAGATTAAAGGTTCACTACGCGTGCGAAAAAAGCAGAAATCTAGAATTCTGGCACGCAAGTCAGCCCTTTATCGTTTTAATATTTCTTTTTTTTTTTACATGCGTACTGAAAAAGAAACTAAAAATTTAGACATCCGGAATTAACAATTCTCGTCATGCCCCCTACTGAAATAAGGCTCAAGTTCATAGTTCACGCATATACGTGACATCTCATAGATGGTTAATCGCAAGCCCACACAAGTAAGCTACCTGAAAGCGTTTCCATATATTTGCCGCGGAATCCCTTGCTTTGGTGGCAGAGCTTCTGAGACGACCTTGCCATTCAGGTAAATTGCTCACATTCCAATCACCCTTCCCAAGTGAGGGAGAAGTCACCACTAACGCGGTGAATGGGTAGCCCACCTCAAGGTCGCGTCTGCTTTTGTCGCCAATGGAGATTGGAATCCTTCCAGACTAGACATTTCCAGTGAAAGACCACCTATATTCGTGAACAGACACGTAGCACCTGAGCGGGGGGTCAGAGCGGCACCGAAATTAACTTCACTTGCCGCCTTTCTCCTAGACACCTTCACGAAATATCGCAAGTGGCGTCTCCAATAAATGAGCAGCAAAGCAACGGGTTGTCGCCTCCGAATGGAACAGGGGGCTGCTTTGTAGACAGCTGTCTATTGGGCCATATGACACAAGGACAAGACAACAGGAGGGTTTCAGGTGCAAGCGGCAACCGCTGGCAGGTATCCACGAATCCGTGCCAGTCCGGGCCTTTCGGCACCATCGTGTCTGCCCGACCCGTTCGCTGTGACTGTTTCATCGTGAGTGCACTCTGTCGCTAAGAAAGATCAATGCGGTCAAGGCTATGAAGGGTATAATTACAAATATGGACGACCACAAACAGGCTGAGAGCTTCAAACATCACCCAATTTATTTACCGCGAAAATTCTTCATACGGCGACAGAAAACTTCGGGATTGAGAGCCCCGCGCCGCCCACTTTGACAAAGTGAACCCGTGGTTTTCCCCCCTCTGTACGCTTCCTGCTATAGCACGGTCTTGAACGCCCAGGCTGTTACTCAAGATTCCGATAACCCAAGGTTGCGAAACACAACAAAAGTGGGACAACAACAGGAATTGTTTGTTTCCGGCTTAACCCGTCTTTCGTGAATCACCGCTGGTAACAAACGATGCAATTCTGTCAGAGTGACGTCACACCACCAGACGTCCCGGAAACACAGCTTCCGACAACCATCTCATTAGACCTGCGTAAAACACAGCAGTACATGCAACAGGTGGCGCTCGCCCTCCAACCTTCCTGTAGCCTTCCAGCTAATCAAACGGGAACTGACTTGTGGCAAATTCTCGCGACAAAACGTACGACAAATTCGCAAGCAATTCGAATGTTTTTTCCTGACTTGTTTGTCCTCTCTCACCCCATGCTTTCAACTCCGCGATTGTCCTGCGCACGCGTCCTCCCAAGACACAAAGGATAGGCTTGTGAGAGAATACGGAGAGAAAGAGGGTGTGAGAGAAATTAGGAAGTTTCATGGCATATAGAAGCAGCCGGCGCCAGAGTATAGGACAAAAAGTGTCAAAATCTGTTGTCGTCCAGGAATAAACAGGGCCCAATAATCTGCTCATTGCCTTTGAGAAATCATTATTGTGAACAACTTAGAATCGCTTACTCTCAAACACGCAACAATTTTGTTCGCATAATGCACAGAGAAAAACGCCACAACGTAACTAGGTGAAAATTGGTGCTCTGAAGCTGCAACAAACAAAAGTGGGGATGAAACACACAGAGAAGCCTCAACTTGCCTTTGGAAGAACGAAAGATGGAAGTCGATGAAAAAGCTAGCTAGCAGCAGGACTCGAACCGACACCTCCTGAACTGCCGGTACAGCCTAGCCTTAACTCAATGGTGGAACCCTGGCTCGGCAATCCAGAAGATGTGGGATCGAGCCCTGCAGCCCCATCACTGACTCCTTACTTTCGTTACACCATAACTATACCCGCACGTTTCTGCACAGCACTAGGAACTTTTCGAAATAAAATGCCTCTGAATAGGTTATACTTTGGACAGCAACCAATCTGTCATGTTCTGTACGTACCAGCTAGGAAAATGAAGTTCTTAGAATACGAGTTGCATACTGACATCTGCACTAATTTGGAAACGTAACAGCGATTTCAACAAAGGTTTTCTTTCTTTTCTCGGGAGTGCGCGACCCAATCGCAAAGTACTTTTCCAGGCCCCCGACAGTGCTCCTACCTTCTGCTTCGCCTGATGACGTAATACACCTAAATAGGCGAGAAGAAGATGGCGGCTAGTCTTAAAGATAGTACACCGCAACTTTATCTAAATACGCTTGCATTTTACTTCGGTAAGCGCCAACTCCGTGCCAGCCATTTGGACGTGCCCTCCCCTCCTCTATGCCCATCCCAATCTCCTAGCAGCTGGGGGTCCATGAGTGCAGTTCAAGCCAGCGGATGATTTGCATTCTCTTTTGCTACTCCTTTTTTTTTTTTTTTCACACAGATACTTTCGAAGACGTCAGCTGCTTAGGGCTTGCTTTCAGTGCGAGCGGGTCAAGCCGAAGAAAACAAGGAATCGAACCGCGCCTTTTCGACCGTGGTAAAGACTGTGGCAGATAGTCCATGTCGTTTCACAGCGCGTTAACTTTCTTGAGGAAACGTATGAGCCATCGGGAAATGTACCGGACGCGCGTGAGTCACAGAGGGGGGCGAAGGGGGCACTCACGGCGGTGGAGAGACCACGCCGTTGACGCTCACAGCGGCTGAGTCTGCCGAGCGGTCAGGCGTATCGCACGCACAACACAATGGCCACCGGGACGAAGGGAAGAGGGCAATTAATGATGCAGCATTATACGAGTGGAACCACGTGATCGCAGTTAGGTGACGCCCTTGCGGAGGACGACAGGGGTGGACCAGGAGGACCCTCGCCGACTGTGCAGAAACCGACGACGAGCGAGTTGTTTGAGACCAAACTCAGTGTCATGCTCCCGAACACAATCCCCAATCCGTTATGTGACTGTTTAATAACTGATTAGAAGAAGCCGCAATGTTAGCAGTAAAAGCCTCGGAGCTCAATCCAGTTCTTGTTTCACTGTCAATCTCATTGGTGTGCGAAATCGAAAGCACGTGCCTATTTGGGGAGTTTTGCGAAGTGGACACGCTTTCACCTGGAAACGGCTACACATCTGTAGGCTTATTTTTCGTTCGAACAGCTGAAATTAAAACAGTAAATCAACAATTTTTTTTTTTTTTGTTCACTGGAAATATTGCAATCTCACACTCTGTCGCATATATAGCTCTCTTTCTTTTTCCCTGCACTAAATATATGACTGTTAAAAAAAAGAATAAGGTAATTTTCGATACCGTAACAGCCAAAGTATGGAACGAGTGCGCCGCCCTGCGGAGGCTGGCGTTACCACGCAGTTGAAGGTATATCCAACTATCGAAAGAGGGCAGGAGCTCCGCCAGCGCCGGCCATCGACATACTTCGCTTGCCGGCTCTTTTCGCGTACTAATTATATCGCCATTCGGCAGCTGTAGTTTCCGGGAAGCTTGGGAGGTCGCTTCCTGCCACGTAACCAAACATGGCGCAATACCACTGTACGACAAACAAACAGAACTATGAAGTCATTAAAAATGAATTTCCTCCCAAGTTTTTTTCCTTTTTACTGAGATCACCGAGCTTCGAGATGAAGAGATTGCGTGCCAGGAACGCGGGAAGGTTTCTACAATCGTGCACGGTCATCGCGATGACAACGTTTCTTTCCCCATTTTCATCGCTGTCGACGACCAATGACGCCAGCCTTCTGCACTTACGCCTTAACATCTGCTATGAAAAGGAAGGGCGGCAGGGCAACCTCCTCGGCGCGACGCAAACATACAACGTCTTCGTACGAGTCACGGCCAAAGAAAAACACCTCGAAAATGAACACGTTTAGGGATGTGAACAGGTTGAGGGGTCCACTCGCCTACAAATGGAGAGAATTCAAATCTGGCACTTTGGTACGGGAACAACTGAAGAAACAAAATGCGCGTCAACAGGCGTCGTTCACGGGAGACATGGCAGAACGACACCGGTTTAAATCGATCGTCAACTGTTAGCCTGCGTTATTCTCTGGCATCTAGACTAGCCTTGGTATACGTGTAAACGGGTCGACCCCCAGAGGAAGCTTCCCTACCTGCAGAATTTATTATTCTATTTATTTATGGTCTCGCTCTTTATGAGCCGACTGCTCTATCAAGTAGCTTTTGCGAAAGAAACAGATATAAACCGTCCTTGTTATAGATTTCATTTATTCTCACGACACATTTTTACCAGTCTCTTGTGGTGGACCTCAACGGCCCATTCGAACCGGGTTCACTTTCTGTGGGGTGTCGTAAGTTCAAACTGCAGCGCATGTAACGCGATCCCCCCCCCCCCTCCCACTTCCAAAATTCATGGCGACACGTTTCTCTCATGCCAAGAAGACCCTTTCCTCCAGCCGATGTTGTATCCTCACATGAGCAAATCACGCTTGACGTCCGTAGCTGCCTCACGTACCGGGATTTTCTTATTTACCAAAGCAAAGTGTAACAGCTTTCCGTCGGACGATCAATTCTACGCTGCATTCCGAAATGAATTCATAAATTACTCAGTGGGACGCGAATGAGACACGTTGAAAAAAAAAATTAAGAAGCATAAAAATTTTGGGTAACGACCAATTCGGTTAAGCGGGGTAAGAACAAACTAACCGCATATCGATACTATCAAACAAAAATCGGTATCGTTCAAGCGGCCACCCATTGAACGGCGTGTAAGACATGCGTCTGTCAATAGCCAGCATAAAATGCGGCCACGGGCATCGCATTTTAGGGGGAGTTAAAGGCGTCGAAAGTTGGAGCCCTTAGCAGGCAGCTGGGTCTTCGCGACTACAAAGATATAAATAAAGGGTGCAGCTTTTATTAAACATCGGAAGGTCGATACAGAGAGCGCATGCGCTGTCGACATCTCTTCCCACTCTTCTCAATCTGCGGATGGGACTAATATTAGAAGGTAAATCGAATGATGCAGTGGATTGAGGAGCAGGGTTTCTGCGCACCCCTCAATTTCGGGAGCCCGTCTCATATACCGCAAAAGGCGAGAGAGCCAGAAAGAGCGGCTCGACGAGCAAGGAATTCACCACAACTTTTCAGTTTCAAAAGGCAAGAACGCCTACAAACAACAAGGTCTTCGCGAATTGGCCTGATCGGACTCAGGGTTAGTTAGTTGGAAGCGAACCAAATGTGTTGGCAGCTGAGTCGTTCATAGGAGGCCACAACAGCGCGAAGACAACGGAGTTCGAGGACAGGAAAGGCTCGGGTGTGGAGGCCAACTTTGCAGGAGAGCTCGCTGAAACAGCCACGAAGCGCGACTCCTGTAAATGCAGCTTCACCTTATTCTAGAAAAAGCTTCTCGCCGAGGCGAAGGCACATGTAATTTGTCACAAGAGAATGCAAGAGTGGCCGGCCCCGTGGGCGTACCACTTATAAGCCGCGAATTACGATTTAATAAGAAAGACAAAAGATTCTAGAAATGGTTCTCTTATATATCGCATCGTTACATGCGCTACTTGCAAAATTTCTAACCGTTACCCCGAAGAGAGACAAAGCTTTTGTAAACGTCAGCCCGCAAGCGTTCTCAATCTCGAGTTGGACTGAACAGGGTTAGATGAAAAAGAAAAGGATGAATTAAAATGCAAAGGGCGTCTATCTTGTCATTTGCTTGTATAAGATTACTGTCACGGATTGTGAACTCCTCGCTAAGAGCGTCACCTAAATACTGAGGTGACTCAGATGGTAAGATGTACTGCAAATGTCCCGACTGGAACAATATCAGGAAGAGGAAGATGAAATGCCAGAATCACTAATAGGTCTGGACATAAATATGAGGATGCCAACAAAGTCAACAGGAAACATTTTCAGTACCAGTGGTTCATCCGGCGAAAAGATGGGTACCTTTTCTCAGCGCTGTGTCAGGTATCTTTCAGTACTATCGCAGAAAGTAAGTCTGCCCCAAAATGTACTGCAACAACGCTACTTCGTCATCGGTTTTATTAATATCAACCATGCTCTATTGCAGAAGACACAAATTGTTGCTTGTTAGGACCTAGGACGTCTTGTCTGTTCAAACCGAACGGACAAATTTTACAGCAAAAGCACCTGAGCAGAAGGCCAGTTCGACGTACTAAGGTGTACAAGGCGAAATCACATTACAAGATTGTCTCTCTCTTCACGGGGCAGCGAGCAGATTTTATTTTCCATCCAATCCTCCCGTTTTGCGCCCCACGAACACTGTCGATTCTGCCTCCAGTAGCCGGGAAACCTCACCATCCATTATGAACACCGCCAAAACGAAGCCCACGCGAGCCAAGACAGAGCTTAGCGGCAAGAGAAAAACCATTCACGCTGGCGGGCCAGAAAGCCGCGACGGTCGTAAGCGCCATAATAAACGGTGGCGTTCGTCGCGGTTGCTGCCGAAGACTGTGAGACACAGCTTCGGGGGACCCGGAGTTTAAAAAATGCAGGTGAACCAGGGAACAAGGCGGACGCCTCTCTCATCAGTATTAATGAGCGTGGAATTCGTGGAAAAGCGGACAAGAGAGGCGAAGAAAGGCTGGAAGAGGAAGTTCTTGACAAACTGACTGCAGCATCGACGTAATAAAGACGTACGAGTGAATTCATTTGGACCGCGCGTTCATGCCTTAATTTCAGTGGTTTTCTGAAGTTATTTCTACGCGCGACATGTTCGCTGTGGAATGAACTTCACCTGACACTCTGCATAGCGTATATAAAAGAAAAGGAAAAATGCGCGCTCAGGTGCTACCCGCAGGCGCGTTCGTCACGACCGCGGAAGTCACCAATATGTCGAAGCCTTCGTACTTTTTATGCAACCTCGTCTGCTAAACGGATGACTACACACTGTTTGTATTGCGAATACAGTAACACCACAGGAGGTGAAGATATGAGCGTTCAGAAACTGCGATATTAATGTCGATCCCAATCGGCACAATGCACTGAAAATCGGGTGCAGTAGGGGTGGTCGTCAGTTGTCATCTTTTTGACGTGCCGCGAACTTCAAAAGCAACCTTGATCCATCCGTCCACCCCTATTGCACCCGAGTTTCAGTACATTATGCCGCTTGGGATACTGTTCACTATTCTGGCGAACGTTTTGCACCGCTCATCTGCTCCTCGCGTCAACACATAGGTGAGCTGTTATGTCAAAATGTGAATCAAGTCAGCCACATGCACTTACCAAGACTTGTCTTACCGGACAATCAGGAAAGCACTCGTTACACGCCACTATTCGTGAGAGAAACCCACTAATACGGAAGCTACATTTTTTGCCTGACTTCCGTATATGTTGGTAATACAAGGAACGAGAGAAACGTTGCCAGTGAGAGATAACGTTGCTGGTAGCACCTATCATGGGATGACCCTGAGATTAACCGGCGTCGGGGAACACCAAGCGTGGCTTAATCGCTTGCTCTGATAAGCGTTGGTCATTCACAAGCTGTCTCGCGCTATCTCTAGGAATTCATAATGGCAGAATAGTGAGACTGGGAAGTCATCCCTTGCTCAATAGGGCAATACACTTAACAAGAGGCTGCGTGCAGATATCGGCCAGTAGTTGGCCGCCTGCTTTCGATGCGACTTTTGCAGAATTTATTCACGTAGTGTAAAAGTATCGTACTGTAAAAATATGCAACTGGAAAGCACGATGTAGTGTTCCTGTAGTCAGTTAGAAGCACGATCCTAGAACACGTAAGGAGGAAAGGATTAAACACCCAGATAGATTAAAAATACAGGGTCCAGTGACCAAGCACTTCCTTTAAATATGTCAACCACCCCGAAATTCTTGTACTCAAATTAAAAACAAAAATATCGTTTCGCTAACCTCACTGGCCATTATTGATATTCCCGGCGCAAACGCGTCAGAACAGAATCCGCGAGCTCCAGAAACAAAACTTGGAAGCAACCTGCCACCTATAGCGCCAAATCAGGCAAGCAACACGCCTCGCCAATTTGTCCACCATCCATCCTCAGCTGTGCCTCTCCCACTGTTCTGAAAACAAATCCCCCTCCCCGTACACCAGCCGTGTTTACACGCGGAATTCCGCCGTAAAGCCACGATACCCCCAGCCAGTTTGTCACGAGAGAAGAGGACTTCATCCGTCAAGACTTCTCCTGGTGAAGTGCGGCAGTCATGTTCAGATTATCACGCTCAGCGTACGGTTAATCTAACGGTTTGTGTGGAGCTTGTCACGCGTGGATCCTGTGTCAAACTAGGGCATTGTGGCAGCGCATGTGACGCGGAGCAGATGGTAAACGGCGGAATGAGCGATAATCCGAAGCGGCCTCCCAGCGTGGGCCCCAGAAGGGTTTGTAAACCGTGCTTGTTGCACGTGCTCTCCGCATACCAGGGGAAACAAAGAGAACCTCTTCTTCGGCCGTTCTACGCTGCTTCATATAGCGTAGCCCCCACGACGGCTGCTATTAATGCTGTAGAGGAGAAAATGGACATGCAAGCTGTGAAACAGCCCGTTCTTGTATCGCAGAGTCGGTATGGACCTCATCTAGCCTGCTACCGTGTCGGTTACACCCTATCACGCAAACCTTGGCTCAAGCGCCGAGCACTGCGTCATCAGCACGGTCAGTCATAATGAAGTCATGCTTTGGCAATGAATGTCCCATTCAGGCGCTGTGGAAGTTGACCCGCACGTGACGTTAGGTAACCATCAAGTTTTGCATTTCAAAAGCCGCGTCGAACAGAACAGACGTCGCCTCTGATCATTCACCCCATTGCTAAGTCCAGATATACACTTCCTGCAGCAAAAATGGTCTGTCGACTGTGTTTCGCCATACATGGAAGCCAGCACCTTTATCCCCAATAATCTTTGTTGGTCACGTGTAAAGCCTACGCCACAGATTATTATTCACGTTGCATCCCCGCCGCATCAGAGCAAAGTCCCGTGCGCGCGGGACGTGCCCAGCCTCCAGATTTTTTCGCCACGAGCGTCAAAAGAGCCGTCCACCATTATGCCGCAGTCCCGTGTGAACTTTGTCGGTCAA
Source organism: Ornithodoros moubata (assembly GCA_029532675.1). Classification (NCBI taxonomy): domain Eukaryota; kingdom Metazoa; phylum Arthropoda; class Arachnida; order Ixodida; family Argasidae; genus Ornithodoros; species Ornithodoros moubata. The sequence goes on from JARGYV010081785.1 coordinate 26,931, forward strand.
CGTGCGTACAAGACGGAATCACACTCTTCACCATAATTGCGTCGTGGGTCACTAACACCCAGATGTCACCAGCAGCACCGCGCAAGTGGACGAGGAGAGGTCATTCAATGTAATCAGCTCCTGCCTTCTTTTTGCAGCGCAGTGAGTCCCACGCCGAGGAGGGCATGCCCGACCCCACGCTGACCCACACTTACCGTGATCGTTTCGAAAACAATGGGCAGCCATTTCTTATCGCGGTTTATTTCTCCTGCCCGCGCCTCTACATAATGAAAGCGAAAGTTGCGTTCACAGACCGTGATTTCGTAATTTCGGAAAGGCAAAGGCGTGCTGACGACGCCGGAATGCCTTGCGGGAAAAAGTGAGACGGCCTATGCTTGGTTTATGGTCAACGCTATATATATGTATGTTCCATAGCACATATTCCAGTGAATTTAAGCCTTCATCCTCACCCGTTGGCGGACAACCAACTACAGTAAAAAGCACGAAACTCGCTTCTGTGCGTCTACTAAGCAGTTCAAGTAGGATAAGTAAAACCAGTGACCATCAGCTGAGAGAAAGGGATGGCATGCCCTAAACTTGGCTACGCCGCGCAGCAGTCTTGCATGAGGGGAAAGCCAATTCAGAAACTCTACACGACGTCAGCAACAATTTGTCAAAAGACGAAAACGATACTAGTTCACCGCAAATGTCACAAAACTCATTCCGTTTTTCCATCTGCATAACGTGATCCCAGACATGTGTCGTTATCGTCGCTGCCAACCTTGTGTCCGACTGTGTGACAGAGCGGCGGTTCAAGCGAACAGAGCATTCACATTCAATTTCTCCATTTAAACAGACCTCGTGAAAGTCCTAGCCATTGTGGTACCTTACGATAAACTCTGAACGGCATCCGTTCCCGTTCTCGTGAATTAACTTCTCAATGTAATACGCGAAGCTGACACGCACACACACTTCCGTAAAACCTTGCCGTGTCATAGAACCCGCGGTTGTTATCTTTGTGTGTTCCAAGCCACTTACACCCCTTCCGTCCGTACAGGACCGCTCAGGAAGCACCCACGCCAAAAACGCAGGCAACACGCCCCAACCGAACCCTAACTGCTGCATTCAAAGGATTGAAGGCCGGTGAATGTTTGGTTCAGGCTTCCCATAATTTACCGACAAGGCCAGCTGTGCAACGAAGATGGTCTTGGGAGCGCCGGCGCGTCCATTACAAAAACAATGCGATTTCTCGGAACAGAAGGAGAGGAGTAAAAGAGAGGGTTGTGGCTAAACAACTCAATGGGGTACTTTAGGAGAAAAACAGAGAGGAAAAAATACTGTAAAAAAATCCTACTCACCACCACCATTTCGGAGGGCTCCAAGATGAGGCATTCGTTCATGCGTCGTCCCGTGCCTCCGGAACGCTTGCCGAAGCTGTGAACAAAAAAAAGATACAAACTATAAGTGAGACACATGGACACACTACGTGTAAGGCAAAATTAATAAAGAACCTGCATTATTACTGGTGTAAAGTGCACAGCAGAACTGGGGAGAAAAGACGTCGTTCCTCGAACTCTGTCGCGCACTGGTTGCGATTCAGGGCTCAATTACAGCTTTCCCGCAAGTTTAACTTGCCACACTGCTTTTCTAAATAGTTTAGACATGCCTAACGTGGGAGCAATTCTCTTCAGATTCAATAAGACCGCGTATTAGACTTGAATAGTATATTCGTATAGCACTTGGAAGTCCGTAAACACAGCGACCATGGCCCTCACAGCTAGGGAAGGACAGGCCCCAATGAACATGGGAAGGGTATACGCTATGAAATGCCCTTGCGCCTTCAGCAACAGTTCTGTCCTTAACCTGCAGAATCACCAGGAAACGCTTGGATGCAACCCACACAGCCCGGGTTACAACCTGTAGAATGAACGAGAACGGAGAACGCGCTACGAAAGATGTAGTTTAACGTTCGTCTGTTACGTCGAACGAATAATCGAACGTCCTGCATTACAAAGTGGATTAGAGCTAGCAGTCATGTGAGCCTATAGCAGACTTCAGGACTAGCTGTGCTTTATAAATTCAACGTCCATTAGGCCCTTTAAACACCGACCTTGTTTATTCCAGATTGCGCTGAAAACAGCGTACTCTCTTTTCTTTTTCCTGGGATCGACTACTCGAAGAACATCGCGAAAAGAAGAAAAGAAACTTGTTAATCCACGATAATGGAGCTGTGTTACTAAATAATGGAGCTCCTGCGCAAAACAAAGCGGAGCGCTTGAAGGGCTCATAAGCACGCTGACGCCATGCGACGCGCCGCTAAAAGTCGCCCAATTAACGAAGGGCTCTATGCGTGCAACCCACTTCGAGGGCATGCCCCCTATATACGCGCAGCTTCCTTCATCACGCAGAAACAAGAGCTCAGCACCAATGAACAACGCTCAATTCGGTAGCGCCAAATTAAGCTTCATCTGATGCATATTGAGTGCTCTGTTTGTTGCAGCAGCGGATGTCATTCTCATCATCATTCTGAGTAGTGGCAGTCGAAAGTGGCAGGGAAATCGCGCACAGGCGGCAACACATCGGAGGAGTGTTCTTAGTGCTTTGAAAGAGGATCGAGGGAATGCTGAGGATTACTGGGTCGCTAAAACGAGTGAGGACACCAGATGTTGCGCGGCGATAGGGACGCTGAGCCGTGCGTGCCATTTCGTAACCACGACGTTAATCACGTGGCGCAACTGCTCATAAAAGAAACGGCTAGCTGTACACTAGGTTCAGAACATCTAGCACAGCTGAACATGTTACTGCTGGCACTGTCCGGTTAATTTCATTCTTTATTTCCGAAAACCCGAGGAGGCCACATCCTTACTACTGCGTGTTCGGTTGATCCTGACTGTGTATACACTTTTATTGAGAGTGAACATCCTTTTTCACATTTAACACGCCAACTTCCAACACTAAACACAACGTAACCTGCGTTACATGCGTTGGTGCACGCCCGCACACAGTCTTACGCAATAGAGAGAAACGCGAAACGTGACTGCAAGGACCGACTGTCCCCAGCAGGAAAGGAAGGAATAACAGAACGCGAAATTAATTTAGCCTCGCATCCCAATTCTCACGTGTCGCCGCGCGCAAACAAAAACGCTGGCGAGCCAACGAAGAGCATCTCCTCCCGGGAGGCGAAAGCGCTCACGTTACTTGAGCTGTAGCCATCTTTCTTTTCTTCACGTGGGACTCTCCTCTATTTACTCGCGGGGTCCCTCTTGGCGTTTAGCAAGACACAAAGCGACCTTCATTAGGATATTCAAGCGAGTAGCTCATGCGGCACACAGACAAAAGTCATACAGAGGCTCCATCCGCCAAGTGCGTCTTTCGTTTCGAAACATTCCCCAAAGTGGCAAAACAATAGCGACCCACCTAAAAACGTTGCGACATCTGGCGTTCAATTCAACAGTTTTAAAATGAGTCCACAAGTCCGCTTGTCAGGGCCGTGCACTGCGCGTATGAATAAAGGCGACTTGAGGGAGGGCGCAGGTTAAATGAGAAATTTCCAGTGGACCGAAAGGACAACTTCTTCATTTCTCTCTTGTTTCATCTGTCAAACCCCAACAAAATGCACGCGTGGAACGTGCAACGTTAGAAATACCGGAAATATCAAGGCACACGCACCAGTACGTGTGAAGAATCAAACAGCCAAGCATTAATCCCCAGGATTTGTGCAGAACAACGTCTCGTCCGCTTTTTATGGATTCGCGTATGCGGTTAGCGCATTACGTGTGTCGTGATCCGTCAGCCCGCAATTGTGAGCGACGTGGGCTCAGACAGTCATCGCTAAAAGCAAACGGCCTCGCCCATCACAGGGCTCTGATGCCTCCGATCGAAGCGCGTCAATCGAACGAGCCTTGAAGCAAGATGGGATGCATCCTTGGCTGCCTTGTCTGCTGCATTCCCAATAATCGAGACCTCGTGAAGACCTTCCTGACCTAGAAAAGAAGCACGCATGCCCCTCGCTTCGTCGGTGTTACAGTACCGCATTTTGGGGCAGTTTACAAAAAATAAAGAGGCCTGAAGGAAAATGTTTACAAAGCGGATGGGTCTGCGCGGAAAACGGCTCGTCGGTAACTTTGACGTAAAAAAAAAAAAAAAAAAAAAAACACTAACACGAGGCCTGTGTAAAGATAAGATTTTATACTTTAACAGTTAACGTTAACTTCCTCAGCAGACGGTCCTGTCAGCTCTTCGAGATAAGAGGCGGCCCGTACCGGAGATAGAAACCTCCTAGCTGTAGCTTGAATATGAACTTGAAAAATACTCTTCATAGTTAGCGTGCGGTACGCGAGAAGTATTTGTCTGTCAGAAAATGCAGCAACATAAAGACGAACAAACGAAGAGCGAAGTCAGAGTCGGTACACGCCGGACACTGACATAGACATACTTGAAGAATCAGAAAGTATGAATCCGATTCGATCACTTCAGGAACTCCTCCAGTGAGCGAATTGCTGGCATTTGCTGACGGACTGGCCGACACCCAAAGACTTTCTTTGCGCCGTGCAGTCTATTATCCAGACGGGCTAGCCAGGCCTCCAATAAGACGTAAAAGATACAACGCCCGTCGAGGAGAATAATGGGGCCCTCAAGCATTTTCACCGCTACATGCCGCCTTTCTGGCCGTCAGGGAGGATCCTGCATTTCTGACATTACAATGGCGTTCAATGGACCTCCGGTGTCATGTGGATATGGTATATTACGGCAGACCGCCGACTACAAGACGTCTGCTTCCACCTAACTGCGGTGAACAACAAGACGAATTCATTTCAACCTGGAATCCGAAACATACGCGAGAGTGAATGTCGGTCGGTCACGATACTCTTCGTCCGAGGCCAACAGGCTGTCCTTCTCATCGTTTAATTTGTTCAGTAAAATGTGTGAATATATGCTCTGTTGCTGCTGCTGTTGCTTATGTAAAAAATTATACGAAGAGTAATAATATGTATGTGCTCTTCGACGTCTTCAGTGTTCTGAAGCCTTTCCTACGTGGAAGTCAAAGATGCGAAAAGGACTGCAGTTTCTGGGGTCACACGTTTCGTAAGGTATAGAGCACGCGCACAGAGATGGCATATACCTGATCCTACAGCAGGAAAATATAAATAAAGCTTCAAAAATAAGGAGCACGGCGAATCCCACATCTTTGGTGAACCTGAGAGCTTAGAAAGATAACTACTTTAAGTACAGGCCACGGCAACGTCAATCACTGCGGGGAAATTCCTTTGGGCACCAAATTAATGTTAAACTGACGTAAGCACGAATTCCGCTCGTTACAATTTGTCGGATGTGGAAAAAACAAATTCACTGGAAGTTGCAAGAATTCACCGTTTCCTGACAAAACATTTCCTTTAACCCCTGCATATCAGGTCAGCGACTTGTAGTAAATAGATGGTCCTTGCCTGTCATCTGCGCCCTTCTCTACCTCAAGGCCAATTACGCCGTTTTTGCAAAAAGGTGTATACCCTTCCAAACTGCGTCTAACACGAAGGATCCAACGTCAGGCCTTATCTCGCTCTCGTGTACAAAAACTGAATCATTTCGATCAATCGCGATAAAACGCGAAGACATGCCATTTTGTTGGTCAGTTACGCTACAGCAATCTAGATACGACCTGGAACCTTCCACACGTACAAAGAAAAACTTCAATTAGTATCTTTCGCCAGCAACCTCAAGTACTATGGTGAAGGTAATGATGACTATAAAGGGGGTTGGGGGACTGAGATCTTCGCTCAAGATTATTTTTCGGCCAGTTACTCCAGCTACTATATTATGGTTAAGTGGAGACTTATTATGTCGACTGCTGGATCATCGAAATGAGACCCTACCTGAGAAACATTGAGTTTCCTTGCAGCTCCGACAAGACATCGTCCATACTTTTCTGCTTGGGCACCATGGGTGCTTTCTTGGCTGTTCCCACGACGTTAAATCCACGGTTGGCCATAATGTTCGGTAATCCAATGTCAGTGAAGAGCATAAAACGGACAACTCGCCGACAAGAGTAACAGACGCTGTCCTCAAACAGAGTTTCGCATTGCTTCTGTGTTCAACATAGTAGTGGACCATTGAGAACGAGCAATAAACATTCCAACCAGCTTTTCCCTTCCTCCTCGGACACAAAATGCGTTCGTCAAGACGTACAGCCAAAGATTAAGGTAAATCCTGCCATTGTATCCAGATGTCGAGATCGTGAAACGGGAAATAGATCCACGCGAGACACTCACAAAGACTGCTGGAGAGGTATTGCTTCGAAAGGTAATCTTATACGATAAATTGCTGACAACAAATGAACAGCTAGGAATTATCTGCCGTGCACAGGAAACCTTGATAAGGCACACGAACCTGCTGAGACCACGAAAAGCAACGAGGCACACGCGGCAAGAAAACGGCACATGAAGAAGGCTGGGCGTACAGTGCAATATAATTTGGCGTCCAGCCTTTTAGGAGGCACACAATGCGACCACAGTTCACTCTCACCAGGAAGCGAATAACAACAGGGTAGCTAAAATAAGGAGCAATATTGTGGGTCACCTATGCTGGCACAGGTGCACTCCACGCAACGACATAGAAGGGGTAGACGCGTCCCACGGTCTGTCTAAAACGTTACACACCACAGGTACTCAAGGTGGTGAAAAGTTGCTTCATTTGCGGCCAAATATATATCGAACAGTTCAAGAGGCCTCTAAAAAGAGCATGTTCGCAGACAGCTCGTGGAAAAAGTCTAATCCCCCAACAAACATGTTGCAAACGAAGACATGGAACTGGGGTCCCGGAAGCAACTTGCCCAAGAAGACGCTATGTTTTAAACTTTTGAAGGATCGTTCTTGCCCATGTTGGAAGGCACATAACCCTTATCCGGACGGGTGAAGACAATTATTCGTCCTGTGTTGGAAGAAAACACCCTTAACGAAAGTCCATATTCAGGGCCCAACCACAGTACAAAAAGGAAGCGAAAGCGCGCGCCATATCAACAATGAGGACCAGCGTTTCCTGACGGACATGATCAACGTGTGGCTCAAGCAGAAATTCACGACGTAATTCCAACTGCTACGCCCTCGAACTGTAGAAAACACATCACTGAAATGCAGAAGCGAAGCAGGACTGCACTGGCACAAACTTCAACTAGAAAACCACGCACATTCACCATCTATCTCCACCTATCTCCACTGCTCATTCCGTTCTACACACTCGCTTCCAATTTGCTGCTCGCAACGCAGAAGACGCGTGCGCAGTAAGCGATTGCGGACCTCCTCGCGGACAGAAAGTGAACTCTTTCATCCGGTGAAACTGCGTGGGGTCAGCGATTGTTGCTTTGTGCGCACGAAGTGAAAGCTTTAGTGCGCGTGTTGCACAAGCTGGAGAGCCGCCGAAAACGAAAGGGACATTATGGGGGCAATCAAACTCCGATGTTTTTTTTTTCTAGTCATATGTGAAAGGTTCCAAGTAGAATAGCTACATTCCCCTCCTCTTATTAGCTCAGCAAATAGTCATTCTTTGATATTCCCTCTGCAGTTGCCGACCTGGGACGACCGACTCTCCACATAAGCACATCGTTTCTTTTCTCTTCCTAGCCTTGATGAAGCGTACTGGTCACTGGTTATTTTTATGTATGTATGTATATGTCGAAGTAAACCATACGAACAGCAGTGACATCGTCATTTTTATATCTGAGAGCAAGGAAACGACTTTCTTGGACGTTAGACCGATTTATGGCAGTCTTATTCACAAAGTGAGCACTGCGCTCACTGCTTGGAATGGAGTAATATGCATACATTTATTGACCTGTAAATGTCACTGCTCAAACACATTGGAAAAGAACCTCTAATAAATTATCTTCTCCGCCCTCAAACATACGGAAGGGAAACCACCGCTAGCTGGTAGATGACTTATTTGACGTATCCTGCGTAAACATCATCATCATTCACGGCGAAGGACAGCGTACGTATGTTCATTACACCACTTTATGCTTGGGATATATATATGTATATATAAAAAAAGCAGGACAGTAGGTTTTCTCAAGATTTCCTTGCTGCAGTGGAGAACAGGGGCAAAAGACAATACACGGTGCTGGCCTCTGTATGGCGTTGCGAGCCGCCAACTTGGTAGCGACACCAGACGGAACACCTAGGCATAAAGCTAACGTGGAGAGAGCATGTATTCTGCAAAGTTTACACTGGGAGAGGCCACCTCTTGGAACGTAGGAGCCGTCCATGCACGTCCCTAAATTCCTCTGGAATGGTAACATGTGCCGTTGGGATTAGGGCTTTCTTGTGTTTATGAAGAGGACGACGGCAATGGAATGTGGAGGGAGGCCCAGTATGGCGAAGTTATAACAATGAACACAAATCTGAAACATAGCCCTGCGGCAGTGTGCTTCTTGGGATGGTGTTCGTGAAAGAGAGAAAGAAAGGAAACAAACAAACAAACAAACAGTACTCTGTTCACATTCGACTATAAACACGCAATACTCCGATTAGCTGGTATACGTACTGGCATCGACAATAAAAAAAGAATCAGACATACTCCATCCGTATATATATATAGAAAGAGAGAAAGAGAGAATCATAGTTCCCTTATAGAGAACGCTTGTTCTGATATAAAAGCGGAAATTGTCGCAACGGTATGCCCTAAATACAAAGACCGGAAAATACACACGCAGCACCAGCATAAAGAAAAGCACACAGGCCTTCGAATGCCAACCGGACAGAAAATGGTAACTTATGCATTTCCAGGAGTATCAAATACTAAAGCATCCCAGGTGCTGGAGAGAGCTTATATCGCGAAGCAAGAAGACTTTCGGCACAGAACCTTCGCTTTCGGGAACCACACCCTGCGCGACCTCCACATGAATTATTGAGCAGAGCCTGTTACCGTCATCGAGGGCGCCACGCAGTGGCACATTGCAGTCCCGTCAGGCGCACGCACCAAGACATCCGAAAGGAGTCAACGACATTAAGCGATTACACCCACATCTGGATGTGTGTAGTATCCCTTGGCAGTCGGCAGCCGTATGACAGGGCAGCATAACGAGCAAAATATAAAAACATAAAAGTCAGGATTGTTTGATGGGACCGAAAGTCGGATATTAGCAACGAACAGGTACAAAGAAGACGAAAAAGAAACAGAAAAGGTAATGCGTACAATTGTAAGGACAAGCGTACTATAGTAAGGACAAGTATACTATTTTTAACACTGCTTCCCTGGTGTCCAGTGATTACAAAGGTACAAAATTACCACCTGATATACTTCCAAGTGAGCAGGACGAACCACAGCACGCCGGTATAACGCAATCGCCATGGACGACTGAAAGTTAAAAAAAAAAAAAAAACACACAAAGTAACACTTGCGAGGAATTAAAGCTTAATACGCGTTGCTACGTGAACCCACGTTTTGGGTTCTTGAACTTTTAGCGTTAAGCCATTTCAAAAGGCCCGTTTCGCCACTGATTGAACTCCATGCCCCCATAACCTTGATATTTCGGAGAACTAGCCACGATAGGAACACGCAAGGAGACTTCTATTAATAATGCTCTCGTCTTGTACTACGCGCAATTTTTCCGCGAAAGATGGGACGGAACGTGGAAGTGAGATCGATACTGAAAAGCTCAAGGGTGAAAAATGATGACTCTCGCGAGAATTCCCGGCAATTTTACCTGGTGCACCGCGAGTGATGAGAAGAAGTGGATTTCCCTTTTACTAGACACTTCCGTTCGTTCCATCTCTTCTCCCCCTGTCAACTGCCACTCTTAGCTCAGATTCCTCGTCCTCATTTTTCTTTTTTTTTTCCTTTTCGTACGCAAATTCTTCGAAAAGTCAGCAATCGCGAAGTTCCTGACAGGTTCTTTCTTGCTCCCTGGTAACTATTCGCCTATAACACATGGCTTTTTCACAATTCTGTTTTATTATCGGACGTGTTTTCACTGATTCGAAAACAGAATCATTGAAGTCTATGGGAGTGTTAACACATCCGCGGATGTACAGTCCTGTACACTTCAATAAAATATGTGCTAAAGAGAATGAATTGAATTGAAATTGGGAAGAAAAAAATGGAGACGGAAGTCCCAGAGAACTGGAACCGGCTACTCCAGAGCGCTAAAGGAGAAAAAAAAAAAATAATAAAGAGAGAAAATATACAGATTTATTGAACAGATGGCGAACCTGTTAAATTATACGAGGTTGCTCCAATAACCATGCGTGGCTACACATTGCAATCAGATAAACGTTCGACCGACGACAAAAAAGGAGAAACAAAGTACGGTTGCCTGAAATCGGACCGTTCATAACCGCACCGGATCTTGATGAAGCACTGTCGTCATTGTTGATTGCCGAGCGGATGCGGATAATACCACGAATATTTTCTAGCACTGGTAGCATCCGACGCCACTATCACGGCAAAAGAAAATGCCTGCAGCGTTCGCGGACGATGATACGCGCCTATACGGACGTGTATTATATGTAGTGTCGCACGTTTTCGGCATTTATTCCTTGGCAGATTCGGGGGGTGTTTTTCGGCTTTTTTATGTTTTGTAAAATTCGGATATTTTTGGCATTTTATAACGTTTGAGCCAAATATAGTTGACGAAAAATCGGCAGTTATGATCACTATAGAAGTTACCATACGAAATATAACTTCCCAGTGATGAGGAAAAATGTTTTCTTTACTTTGGTACTGGTTGTATTTTGTCACCACAGCGTACACAACATATGCGGGGTCGCTACTCGTTGACCGATGACAGGTACGCGCATGAGTCATGGATAAGGACAACTTTGGAATCCCAGGGAAAAGAGAGAGAGAGAGAGAGAGAGAGAGTATTCGGCGGCTGTTTTTCGGCATTTTTCAGCAAACGCCGACAAGGCGGAATCCTAATTATATGCCTGAAAGACACTTCGCCAATATAGTCTTCACTCCCCCCTGGCCAGGGAACTAAAAACTAGCGACCCAACCTTAGACATATGTGACGAACTTCGGCAACGCTGCAGCTGGCCTCGATTTGGGCAAGCAATGTCAACACTGACGCAAGAGGGACAGCTACATCCTGGGCCGGCTTCAAAGACAACACAGCCGGTGTTACGATTGAAATACGGCACATTCCAACGGCGGCACGAGGAACGCGCACCGTATTCGTCGCTAATAAGCTACCCTGCAGCCATAAAAGAAATCAAATCCTAGTAATGGGTTTAGTCGATCAGATACGCTTGCTCTCAAACATGCTAAAATGTTGTTCATACGAAGAACCCACACATGAATATTCCACATAACTAACTGTAACTATCCGCCGTGTCCTTGCACAGCTGTATCGAGTGTCGGAATAAGTAATTTGGGAACTTTAGACGATAAGGCTGCTCTGTTCTTTTTATACAAGAAATAACTGAATAAAATAAAATAAAATACTTAAGACCATGCATCTGAATTGTGCGCCACCACAAATAGCTGACGTCCTCGATTTCCATACAGTACGGGAGAAAATGCGCATTTTAAAGTGTCAGCTTTGGGCTCATGAGTACCCGCGTCATATTTTGGAGCCTCTCTTCAACTGGAAAAGTGGCGGTCACACGTGTTGGGACCCGTCGTGTTGATAGAATGCAGGAGGACAAAATCGATGTCGCCGAAGATTCGATCGACGCGGGGAATGCAGTCACATAGGTCAGCTTGCTTCCTTCTCCAACCAATTCGTTCGCCAAAACGTCATTTCTCAAAGTGTTTCAGGAGTTCAATTCATATTTGCTAAAGGCCAAACAAATTCAGAATATGATAAGAATGATATCAGGGGTTCGTATTGGTAAGTACAGCCTAAACAAGCCAAGTTTCGAATAAATAGATATAAAGGGACATGTTGAGGACTGAAGTCTTATAAGAAAAAATTCTGCTCCGAATGTGAAACGAAGCAGGTTTTCGAAAAGGTCTCAGACGAATGGCGAGGATCCAAAAATCCAAGCACTATTTCTAGAGTCTCCAGTAATTCACAGCCAGACGGACGATGGACGCTCTGCAATTTAGATTCACACGTAAAAAAGAGAAAAAAGTAGGAAAGAAAGAAAACGTGTGATAAACTGTTCCGCTAAGAGCTTGTGACTTTGACTGCAGTGGGAGGGAGAGTCTGTTCGCCAAACCTTCACGCCTTTGACCTTACGTACTCCACACGCAGCATCCGTATGCCCGTTCCCTGACCACGGAGAGGTCTCCTCCAACATTTACTGAATGAAACAAAAGGAAACACTGGCTTGCAAAACAAAAGAACAAGAATGTTTTAACAGAACGTTTCGATGTTCATGCGAGCACCATCATCAGCTATGATATAACAGAGCACTAGCCATGGTGCGGCTTATATACAAACGCGTCGCCTCTTCGTCAATGACAGA
>JARGYV010081792.1:0-11032 GCA_029532675.1 Ornithodoros moubata
ATGATAAGCAATCTTTCCCTTTTCCCTGTTCGGAAGTTCTTGGATAAATAATGAATAAGTTGAATGAATCAGGTTTTATTCAACTTTTAGCTACGTTCTGAGATTCTTGTGTTCCATTTTTCTTAGTCTCTGTTAATGGGTTTTTTGTCCGCTAACAAATCCACCGTGGTCTTCTTCTTCTTCTTCCTACACCGCGGTCGAGACGCACTTGACACGTGCTTGACGCTTTTTCTTTTTCCTCGCTATGTTCTCGTTAGAACCAGAAGGGGTGGTACCATATGCACGCATTTTGCCTTGAGCTAAAAGGGTTGAACTACTCCGACTTGGTGAAGTGACGGTGATTCAGTTAAACCTTGCCGTTTAAACTAGTATCTTGCTCTCCACACCGAATTCAAGGCGCGTCTTTTTCGCCATTGCAGTAAGGCCAGTACAAACAAATTGGGAAAACTATTGGAGTGGGAAAATGCTGCACCTACCGTGTGTAAAGATGCCAACCGAAATTCATTGCTTCAGATTGCTTTCAATCGAAGGCGAAGGTACACAACGCAAGAACCCTACTTCCAGTGCCTGACACGCACCACAACCGTATGTGCCTCAACAGATTAACATAGGCGAGAGCAAGAACAGATACCCTCACAGTAGAACTTCCATCCGTCTGCAGAATACACGTCCAGATACAAGACCAAACGCAGCGACCATGACTTTGCCGTCAGTGGATAGGTCACCTTGTGGGCGAGGGGGCAGCGCGTGCCCGTTATCAGGCGACATGGGTTCCAGAGTGAATTGCCTGTATGCCAGTATAGATATGACCTTCCGATGAGATTAACACTTCGCACAAAGGTTTCTTATCGACGCTGACGTCAGAAACCCACTACATAGCCTTGCACACGCGCGTCTGTGATCTCGTAACAAAGAATTAAGGCTCCAGAATGAATGTCTGTACCTGCACCAATTGTAAACTTCTCAATTTTTTTTTACGATATCTTTTATCGGATTCATAGAAACTGAAGATTTAGAGTGCGGGCGCGTATATGCTTATACTCTTGTACGGTTCCTCATGGCTGTATATGAGTTGTAAATTTATTGTAAATAAATGTATATTTTTACATTGCCAAGCATAGAATGACGTTAATTATGATGCTTTTTTGAGACTTTTGGGCTCTCAAGCGCATTCGTGGCTATTCAGATCGCTGGGAACTGTCCCGGAAGGTCAAGGGTCTACCCAAAGTCACATTTTCAGGGTATAGGAGCTCGAAATACCAAGATCTCGTGAAATTTAGGATTTGTTAGAATTAGTCAAATCGAGAACAAGGAGTCTTTGAGAATCCACAGCTCTGGATTATTCCTAATATTACGTAATGCGGGCATACAACGAGTCGAAAACAATTCACCTAACCTGATGCTGATGAACATTCAGAACAACAAGGCTAACCTAACCTCACTCTTAATACGTTACCCAGTGGAAATAGAACCAAATGGAAAGGCTTAACCGTTATGTGTGACGCGATTTCAGACGTGCTAAACATCGGGAGGCGGAAGTTGCTGAAAAAGCTGGCTAGCTACAAGACTCGCTATACATCGTGAATTCGTGATTGCCACCAGGGTATAGGTAAAGGTCTAATAAGGTCTTACCAGTGACACTTTTTGTCCATCACACTGCTATAAAAATACAGATCCGGCAAACCTTTCTGGACGTTATTCAGTCAGTCAAGCATTTTCTTCCTTTTCTGTTTCATGCACTTGTACTGGTACTATATGCAGGATGATAATGAGGCGGGACGATTTCATGAGACATTCCCGCAATCCCCATAAAACAACGTTTTGTGCCCAACTTTCTGGCGATTCTTGTGTTGTTTCTTGCTTTCTACTGTAGCTGTCAGCTTGCTTTCACATCAAGGAATCCAGGAAAGCTGAACGTTAGGAGATCAGATGATACCACTGATTAACAGAGTGCAGAGGCGCCGGTGGACAAGTCACGTAGCCGAAGGGTTGCCTCATCTCCACCGATATAAGCGGCGCCAAAGAAAAATTTCCTACGCTTTAATCTCCACAGCACAAAATGCAGGTTACGAAACGTATTAGACACAACAAATATGTGAAGGCAGCTGCTGGGTATTTTCCGTAGCGACTCCTAGAATTTTGGTTGCGAAACTGATGGGCCGGGAAAATGAAGCGACCTTCCAAGGACAGTAAGCTTGCGTCCGTGTTTGTTGTAAGAATGGTGTATAGATCGTATAAATGGAGGAAGAAAGTCGTTAATTTCGTACTTGGCATCCTGACCTACACAGTGTCAGGCAAACAACCTTGCTGTGATGTTTCTTATTTTCCTTGCTTCGCAAGCCCCTAGACAATAGCGTGATAGCGAATAGACATGACGCTTCTACTTATTACAAAGTACACCGTGAAAGTGCGCTGCACTGTACAGAATCATGAAAGCAAATCGCCATTAAGACTGACTATGCGTCTAATTCGGGAAAAGCATGAAGTGTACACAAGGTGACAGGGCCTAATACAAGCTGCTAGTATTATTTTGCTAGTACTATTGCTTTACCTTTTTGGCCTAGTGGGCTATTCAGCAACATAGGAACATGAGAACATACAACATAGGAACATACAACATGAGAACACAGGTGCAACTCTAGGCGATCCTCCACAAATAAACGCATATTCAGTAACACACACGAAATGCATGATAGGGTCCACAAATTCTTGTGTCTGCTCTTTCTGGTCGATGAGGAGGACGAATATTGTCGCTTATGCTAGCTCGTGCACTGGGCTAGTCTACGACGGTACAGCGGTCATTATTTTGTCTTGTGCCAGGAAATATGATCGCCCACCCGCACGTCCTCACGTCCCTGGGTGTGGTTCCGTACTTCGGCTGCCTCTTTGGCTTTGCTTCGCTTACTGGCGTCTACTTCATCGCTTTGATAAATCATGACATTGATCCCTTCATGTCTTACGTAAGGTAAATGAAATCTCGTTGATTTGTAGCTCTCCCAAAGTGCTGCTCTAGAACTAAACAGAGTGTATCCAAAGTGCACTGGTCTCAGTTGATCACCGTGTCAAAAAGGCGAAGTTAGGGATCTTTTTGTTTCTTCGTTCACACTGATGCCCTCTGTTCAAAGAAGACAAAAGGCAAAATCAACTCTGGATTATACAAACATGAACGTGTACGGGCTATAAGAGCGATATATATAGCTACTGCGATTATATGGATGATAGCAGCCGATTCCTGATGTTGTGATGCACACTTCGTGGGGTTTAATGCATTTCGTAGTTCTTGATGACTGTTGGCATTCTCAACCGGTGACCTTCATATAATTTCCCGAACCTCCTCATTATTATCGTCCTGAGCCGCCGTAAAACGACGACATCGACCGGCTGGATACCCCCGAAATGAAATCCTGCCTAGACACATGACCTTTAGCTGGCTTTGTACATATGTTTGAAAGCCCCTACACCGAGAGATAATACCACACATAATGCGTGCCAGACACTTGTCCAGAAAGGGGGCGACAGCAGCCGAGTCTGTGAAGCCTCGGCTTTCGTCGCGCTCCATTACAACTAAAGCTTGTTTCCCAAACTCAGGCTGAGTTACAATGAAATTTATTCACCAGCCTGAATCTACTTGCGTTGACAGTCATGCTTACACATCACATTCACGTTTCAGTGATGCTACAGGAGACCCGCCACAGAGTGGACTCTTTGCGATGTGCATGGTCGTCCTAGAATTGTTGGGTACGTTTGCGAAAACATAATTCGCCCACTCACGTGTATCACAGATACTCCATTCTACTGCAGCCATTCCCTTATTGTGTATGATGTACATGAGAAATAAGTTTGAGCTGGAGTCTGCGGAAGAAATTCCTCGAAAAGACACCCTGGAAATGCTTAACGTTTGCATCGCGGTTCTCGGGCTGGCTTCCTGTTTGGGCATGACCATGGTGGTCATCAATCCGCTGTCGCATCTTCGTAGGGACGGACAGTGGGTAGGTTACTGTGGGTCCTTTGTACGTGTATGTATTTCGATCATGCTCAAAATGTGTTTCTGCAGGTTGATCCCATATTGATACCTCATCTGATCGGGGCAGTGCTCTTTTTTTCAACGTCACTGCTACACGTTCTGGCTCAGACATATTTGCAGTACAAGCTGACGCCGAGTGTGATGACTATGAAGACGAAGATCATCCTCTCAGTGACCGCTGTAATATCTACTGTTGTCTGTATCCTTGGCATGTGCTTGAGTAAGGGTACACCACAAGACACAGACGTCCTCTGCACAACATGCTGAGGGATAGGGACGCGCGTCAAACTTAGTTGTTGTGTTTAATGCAGTTTTGATAGACATGATACCACTAGCGCATTGGAACTTTGACAGGCGCGGGGAAGTCGCATTGAAATACTTACTGTAGTATTTACTACCTATTATTCTAATTGTTTCTTTGTTCGTCTTCATGCAGTATTCACCATTGTGTCGTTTCTATGCTGCTCTTCGCAACGTTGGGGGATCTCATGTGTCTCTGTAGACGTCAGGTTGTATATTTGACCAGTAACCATCGCGTCCTTGCCTCAAACTTTGCCTTATTCTCCTTTAGTCCATAATCCATCGACGCCCATTCAAAGCTACAACTAACAGCGAATAAAACATAGGCGTCTCAGCTGTTTTCATCGCCAATACAGTATTGCACTTAAGTACCTATAAACGTATCTTAAATACTCACTGAAGTATGGGCTACCATAACCGTATTACTTTTACTTTTTGTGGTACTTATATACAATCCTAACTATATTTCAAGATCGGTGTTTACTAACGTAATTTAAATACATGTCAGCAGAATTTTATACATGTCTGCGTGAGTATGAAGTTCAACACTTCGTGAAAGAAACCGAAAGAACAGCTTTCTTCCCTCTTCCTCTCTGAAATAATGGGGACATATGTCCCGGGAAGTAACACCGTAATATTTTGAGGAACACTGTTAAAGATAAAGAGAGCTCATTCCTTTCTGAATTAGTTGCATATTACACCGACATGGCCGTAGCGTGACAGACCGCAGATATTACCGCAACAAAGAACCCGCAGCAACTAACAGTGAATGCAATGGCGTCTGCATAACATACTAACTTGTACATGATGGCACAAATGGCGGCGTTTAGTGCGCACAGCTACTCTTCAAATGAGTGCGCGATGAAGAATATTTGTATACATAACCTACTCTGTGCACTTTTTGCAGTTGCTGCTGTTAAAAAGGCCTCGACAGCCCTTAACTTGCACTAAGTAATATCATACGCACCCATAGAGCCAGACCCGTGGAGAAAGTTGGATCCTTATTATAAAGTACGTATCCTTTAGTTAGACTGTTTACAATAAGGGTTAGGTAAAGCTAACAACCGTGCTCTGTTGTACATACCAGTATAACCAGCGAAGAAACAGCATGCACAACGCAGTTCTCAACCTCCGCCGCATGGGGTTAATAGATGCAGAGGAAGAGCTCCAGGATCTCGTCAACGAAACCTGGATCGCACGAAGCGCTCGAAGTGTAAGTTGAGTATCCATCGCAGTTCAGGCCTCGTTCAGGGCCGTAACCAGGCGAGATACGACCGTGTTGTCAATGGCTCTCAAACGTGGAAACAATGTCCACCAAACTATGAGATTTAATGGAACCGTTTGAAGCACAGAAGCTACAAAGGAAACCTATTTCTTGGTTTCTCGTACTTTTGCTGTTTTTGTAAGTGACGTTGACCACCAGCTTCCTCCGCAGTACCCCAGTCACGCTTTCTGGTCCATAGCTGCTGAGTGGATATTTGTCTTGAACTACCTTGGCTTCTACGCTACCTTCGCAGCAGACTTGACGGGCTTCGCCTTTTCCCTTGATCTCTCTATGCACGAATTTGCTCAGGTCACCACGTCACCAAGAAATGGTGCGACGGCTCATCTGAGATCTGCAGACGCGGAGGAAGGTATCTGTCTTACTATTCTCTGTTTAGTAGCGCGCGACAGTCCGTAGTCCAAAAAATGCCAGGCATTCATGGATATCTGACGTGGGAATTCCCTATTCTAGAAACCTGAGAGTGGAAACAGAAATGAGATGAATTGAGGAACTCTAACGTTCTCTCAAAAAGTATATCCGGCCAAACGTTGCTGGCTCTTCTAAAATATGCAGAATAGTTCGCAACATGCTATAAAAGTAATTCCAAGTGTCTCACACGAACTGTCATTACCAATAACATTGTGAAGTGTCGGGCCTGTTAATATGTAGGCGTGCCGAGATTCAGACGAACCAATCAGAAGAATCGTAGGGCTGCACTAAGCTTATCGATGACCACTGTGACATTAAAGTAAAAATATGAAACATGAAACTGACGGATCCCGATTCAAGGACGACTCCTTGCGACTTCGTTCCCATGTTCATGCATGATTAATGGTTCATGTTCCAGGGCTGGCAGCAGCGGAAACTGGGAATATGGCGCTACAACAAAGGCCACTGTCTCGTCAACAATCACCACGAAACAGCCCCTCTCCGGTAGGGTCTCCGATGCTCGAGAGCTACCACAGAGATGACAAAAAACATAGGTCACAGTCGAAACTAAAGGCGAGATCAAAGTCCCCTAAAGGGAACAGTACTCCTCAGCCAGAGAAAGCTCATATCAGCAGTTCAGAAAGAAAGGAATAGCAGCACTCCGGCGAAGAAAATGTGAAGGCATATCCATACTAAGAGTTTGAGTGATGCTGTACACAGCTATTAGACGGAGTGACATCTACTTGGACTAATCTAAATAAAACAAATAAATAAAACTCAATAATACATACTGAAATCGTGAGAATGGAACTAATACTAAAGATTTCTGCATTGTGTCCTTCTCACGACCTCTAAAATAATCTTTGAAGAAAATAGTATTCGCATCCTACTAAACATATCTGCGTTTAAGTTAACTGAGTATTACATTTTTCGGTGGAAACGTTTGTTCGTTCAATTTGTTTGTTTTTTGTTTGTTCGTTTGTTCAATTCCGAGTAAACCATATTTAGCTGAAGTCACAAAGGGGTCATTCCATGAAGTAAACGTAAGGAAATAAAATGTTTAAAACAGTTTTCAGTTTCTCTAGGTATAAATATTCCAAGTACTTGAAACATCGAGGGTGTAGGATGAATACAATTAAATATTAGGTAAAAGAAAAATTCAACTGGCCCATGTGCAACAATGTTAACCGCTGAGTAGCTTCGGACTAGATGAACCTCTCAGGTTTACTGTCTCAACAGGTGGACCGACATCACCAGACTATATACAATATCGAAAACGGTGTAAATCTGGACGAGCACATTGGTGAGGCAAACAAAGTGACAACTGAGTTAATTTATTTTCCACCTTTTATTGAGAAATCCGTTTACAGCACTTCTAGATGTCCAGGAAAGCGATATTTTCCTCTGAGATGTTTAGTACTTGTCTGGAAAAAACTGGCGAAATGTCTTTCTCTCCCTTTAAATCGTTGGTGATACAGCAAGGCACTTAGAACTGATGAAAGTGCTTTAAAGAGGAATGTAAGAGGTTGCCCGCATAAAGCTATTAGGCATGAGTCAGATACATGCAAAGCTCCCTGGTGCAATCCGATAATACTTTCTACATACATAATGCCAAGGGTATACTGTTTCATCACTAACTGAATTGGCACAGGCCGCTGCTTATAGCATCTTTCCTGTTCTTCCTATTATGTTTTGTCCTACGGTTTTGAAAAATGGATATTCAGTGGGAAATGGTCCAAGCGCACACCTCTCGCTCTGTCCTTGCTTTTTTATTGCTCAGTTATTAGTAGTCCTTTTCGTGCATAATGATATCTGATAATATATTCTGCGGACTGACCCTTTAAGGCCTATGGTCCTCCGTGTCCTTATCGATGGTTATGTACAAAATACAAGTCCCAAAGGGCGGCCAAAGAAAATACACGCCAGACAGCCTGGGGCGCACGCATCAAGCGCACATGGACGTGCTGACATCACAGCGAAGGGAGTTTTCTGTCGAACATCAGCACCAAGAGTGGTTGCAAGCAGGTAGATGGCTGAGTAGAACAACCGATGTTCTTTAACCCTTCTCTGGAGGACTCGCGCTCATTATCAGCTGCGATATAAGAATTATGAGTGTAATATAAGGTCTCACTGTCCTCGTGTTGCCGCAGCCAGCAACGATGACGCCTTCTGGGGACCCGTCGTTGTGCTTCCGACAGGTCACACAAGTCATAACTCACCACCAACCAGGAAAACACTGTCCGCACATGCACAGTGCGGCATAGGGTCGGAGCCATGACTCTGAAACATGTGAGCCTACCGTGATTTACCCTTCTTTCCTTTGTCCTTATCATCCTTGTCTTCCTCGGGCAGTGGTGGCCTGTGGTGCGCCAGCCTCAGCTCGTCATCTAGCTGCAGCTTCGTCAACTTACAGTCGATCAGAAAAGTCGCGACGAGTGGCAACCTCCACTTGCCTTTCGTCTTTGGTTTCGGCATGCCAAATATCATCAACTTAAACATCCCTACACGATGAGGAACGATCTGAAAGGTTACTCTTTTATCCTTCTCTTCACGCGTTATCATTCCTTTCACGTCCAATTCCACGCCATCCGCGTCCAGGAGCTGATGGCTGAACAGCATGCTTTCAGACAAGTCGATCGTTAACTTGCGTTTCCCACCCCATGTTACAACCACTGGTCCCATGTGGTCCACCAGCCTCATGTTGTAGTCGTAAAAAGTTTGTGTGGGTCCCCATGGAACTTCGTTCAGCGGGTAGGGCTGGGGGTATTTCTTGGCACGCAGGCAGTCTAGAAGAAAAATACCAATGTTTTGCAAGCTGGACGTATTCTCTGCAGCACTGCCTCTCATCTCTTTCTCTGGCCTCGCGTATATTTTGAGATAGTAGCGACCTTCCGTGGGTGGAGCGACGCCGAAGCAACCAACCGTGCGTTCCTCTTGTAGGTGACAGAAGACGTAATTGTTGAGCGAAGCGTTTTCCACTTCGTCTGCCGGATAGAGTTTGAACTTGTAGCGCATTGGCTCGTGCGAAGCGAGGCGAAGCTCTGTGCGCACACGGAACACGATAGGGTTCTGTGGCTTGGATCGTATCCGCATGTTGAACTGGAAGAAGTGGGGGGACACTTTAGGCAATGAGTTGAACTCATCCAACGTCACAGGCTTGTCTAGAAGCTGCCACCTGAAACAACAGGAGTTTTAAGTTCTACTCAGGTTCAGATCTGGGATAATAGCTTAATGAAAGAATAGCGACAGCTACGCGTGGTATATGCAAGAGGTACAAACTGTCCGTCTTCCTAATGCTGTTCCAAACATATATCAAGCAGTTTGCTACGGGGTAGCACGTCACATGCCCACAGTCATCATGTGCTGCTGTGTTTTTTTGTTTTTTGTTTTTTTGCATAATGCACTGGTGTCGATTGCAAAGAAACATCTGTTACCTTGAGTAGTCCTTCTCTGCCTCGTCGTATGGAAAATGAGTCCAAATGAGAATTTCGGGATCCGTCAGGAAAAAGTGCTCGTTAATTTTCTTTTGGAAGTTTCCAGTATGGTCAGTGTAACCTGAAAAAAAGATAACTTGTGCAGTGCTGCGGTACAAGAAACTACGTTAACTACCACTCAATTACGTTGTAGACAGTAGAGCAGTCCTCATTGGCATGTTTCTCATTCGCAATGAAGCAATATCTTTTTTGCAGATCAGCATTTATCATTTTAATGGGCATTTACGTACCAGTTCCCCACGTTGTGTCTACGAACCTCCAAGCGCCAAATACGAAAACGGCATTCCATGCATGCGTCACGTCTTGTCCTGGGTGGAATTGGTGCCCAGGTCTATAATCGTAGCCCTTAGCAAAGCCTTGCACCGTTTTCTCGCGTATATCAGCCAGCCTGTACAGAAAAGAAGCACTTATTGTAACGCTCAAGGTACATCTTTAAGCCTGCTCAGACACGTACCTACACATTTCGCTGAATAGCAAGCAGTAGTCCTTACAAACGCCTTCCCTGGCGTGAAAAATTTCCTCCGGTTCCAGTTTAGTTTCCATATGCTTCCACTCATAGCTGTGATGTGAACAGGGAATAAATATCACTATTTTACGTATTTTAGCCGTACTTCTAGTAAGTCAGTTATCGCTGATGGGAGTTCATAACGATTGCCAACTCATTATATTTTTGTACGTAACAATCTAGCGTAGCGGTTAACAGGCATGTATCAGCGGAGTACTTACGTTATATTTTCTGCGATCCAGCGAAAGAACATGCGAACTTTCTGTAATTCATTCCTGCAGTATGAGCAAAGGTACGCTACAAGGCTCTCCAACGACCCTAGGCTACTCTCTGGGACCTGCGAGGAATGGGTGGCCATTGCACATGTTTTCAAATATATATAATCCATATTATATATAAGCAAATAGAAAAATGAAGCACGGACAGCAGGACTTTTTTTAGTCCTGACGAAGACGGCGCCGCCGTCGAAACGTCGACTTTTAAATTTTCTCAAGCTGCCCCTAATAAATATTTTTTCCATTACTCCCACACTACTGCTGTCCGCGCTTCATTTTTCTATTTGCTTATATATTTACGCGTCCGTCCGACCTCCTCCTCCACAGTTCTTGCATATCATCCATATTATATATATGTATAATCACAATAATTTTGCAAGATGACTCCAATCATCCGTAGAGATTGGACAGGAAAAGCTGAAACATGCATGGGGAAGCAAAATAGTAGCTGAAAGTGCCTAAGGCTTTGGCTTAAAGTGCCCCGGGGTTGTGGTACGCACCATGGAGCATGCGTGATGCCTCTCTTCATATACGCAAAATATCCAAAGTCTTCCTTCCCCTTTTCAGGAGTGGAAGTGACAAAACAAATGAGTGCAGATGTTTAATTAGTGAGAGAGAGTGCGTGAATGGAAACTTAAGCATTTCCGCTTTGGTGGTCGCGAAGGAAGTGCGCAGAGGTGTTTGCAGATGTAAAAGAGTGCAGAGGACGGAAATACCCGAAAATTTATGACATCGGACATC
>JARGYV010081797.1:0-22449 GCA_029532675.1 Ornithodoros moubata
GTAATGGTACTACACGTGTAAAGGGGCCTACCTCCAGAGTAGGTAGCTCCCTTACCTGATGACAATACACACGCTGTCACATTATATGTTTTCTGAACACACTTTGCGTGACATAATGTAAAATGGACTGCTGTCAGTAGAAAACAACATGAGGTTGGGTTGCCGTCTGTCCTGTAGGGTGCCTTGGTCGTCAAGGAACCCCCAGGCTTATTTTTCAAACCGATGTGGTTGGACCTTCGGACTGATCCATCTCACAGTTGGCAATACAAGATATCGCTGTAACATGCCATACTCCTGTACATTCAGTTGATCGCAGTGTGTGTGCATGTGTCAAGGATCAGATTGAGGGGTCATTGTAATACGCTGTTATCTACGTATGTTATTGCGCTTCATACTATTGATCAAAATTCTCCTCGTTATTACAAACTAATATTCCTATATTCTCTCTTACTACTAGCAGTATAGAGTTCCACACCAATGACATAGACATAATGAGGTGAACCTTCTGTCCTTCATAGTAAAAAGACTAATTTTATACGTAATTGTCATGCTTGACTACTTTGTTACACGCAACTCTAATATGGAACGTTATCTTACCTAACACATTGAGTACATCTCCATACGAACTTCTCTTGTTTCCATATGCTGCAAGACATGTATAGTTCCCAGCATCCGTGTCTTGCAGGGGGCCGAGGATGAGAACAGATAACTGGGGAAGCGTTCCGAATTTCACCCTTGCGCTCTCGAGCAAGGGCTTACCGTTCCTCATCCAACGGTACTGAACGTTCTCCACTGAGGTGATTGTAGTGCATGTAACCGTCACTGTCCTGCCTTCGATAGCATCCTTCGGAAAATGAAAATGCTGAAGTCCGAACTCTACAAATAATCGGTTAAAATGCGTTTTTCATCGAATGCACACGTAAGGGGCAATAAAGGACAGGTTGAATACATCTTACCTTCTGCAGCAGATGAACGTGGTTCTAGAAGATGTATCGTGATGAGCACGATGAACGTTTGCGATTTTAAAAGCCGGCACAGGGTTATTTTCAGCGCTGGTGACGCTAAATTTTCGGTGGTCCTCTGTCTGTTCGCAGTCCAAGTCACTTCCATGGCTGCTACCTATTAGTCCTCAATGTGTCCTCTTTGTTCGTATAACATTAGTTTCTAGCGCCATCTACCACTGAACGTACGAAGGTAAGAATAAAAGGGCGCTTTTGTTGAACTATGTACCGTCTGACCTGAGCATTGTACTCATTTCGTTGTTATTTGAAGCAGCAGTTGTGATCTGACGTTCTTTTCCCGTGTCTGTGGTGTAGACGTTCGCGCTCACCATACACAGTGACGTGAAACGTCTTCGCGAGGGTTTCTCCGAAGCCATTGGATGCAGTGCAGGTGTATGAACCGGCATCCTGTCTGGTTGCCTTTGAAATGTTGAGCACGGAAATTCCTTTTGATGCTACCAAACTTGTACTAACTGTAAGACAATGAGAAAATCACTTTTTGTCTTCGTGCTGTTGAATAACGCACGAGCGTAAATGGTATTAGTGAGATGTGAGATTACCGTCTGCCTTGCGTATGGCAATTTCTGGTTGAGGATCTCCTGTTGCCCTGCATATGAGCGACGCGTTACCACTCTCTGGTACTCTAGTCTGGTCAGGAACTTCTATCCATTTCGGAGCAGCTGTAAACGGTAGATGTCTTCAGTTTCCATACTTAATTCATACATAGCTATCTATTTTGTCAGCATCTAAGATGAGTTCTTAGTTGAAAAACACACATTTTTAGGTTAGTCGGTATGAGGAACGTGTAGGCGCTACAACGGGGGATGGAGAAGGGGGTCTGGAGGACCCATACAGTGCACAAAAAACAAGCGCCGTTCGCAACTTTATAGGACAAGGATGAAACAAATGCGACAAAGATATCTGTGACCCTTCATGGTGTATACCAAACCAGAGCCACGTTGCTCTATACTGCATAAGTTGCTAAATAAAATTAACATCGTCACGTATCGCTCCAGGGCTGAATCACGTGTGTTCAATTCCTACTTACCGTGTACCGCTAGCGAGGCTGTGTATGCGCTCGAGCGTCCTTTTGATGTTGCTATGCACGTATAATTGCCAGTATCTTCGCTTTGGCTTGGATCAATGACCAGCATTGAGAAGTACATGTCACTTTTAACAGAAATGCGAGCATCTCCTTCTTCTAGAGCTCTGCCATTTTTCGTCCACTTGAAAGCAGTGTTGCTTGATACCTTCAATAGTGAACATGTAGCACTGACTCTAGATCCTTCCAGAATGTCAGACGGAAACGAGAAGGGTTGCACTTTGAGGCATACGTGAGTTCCTAGAAGAATGAAAGTAAATGAAGGTCCAGCTATCACGAGCACAGATAAGAGTGAAACACACACAAAACCGTACATTTATCAAGCGGAATGCTGCTCTGTGCAGTTATATTGAACGGGAAGTTTGTATGTGCACAGATTGTTTGCACCAAGGATCGCCGCTAAAAATAAGCTAGCGTACATTGTTCATACACTTGTGCTGTTATTATTCAAGGTGGTACAAAAATATACAAGCATCCTGTTAATAATAGGCCGTCTAGGTACTGCTACCTTTAAACCTCAGCAGTGTTGTACGAAATATGTTCTCACTCCATGTACCGGATACGAGAAATGCAAGTACTTAGGGTAAGGTAGAATAGAAAACTGAACTCACCGATGGAGAACAATAATATCAGAGCTACTTCCCATGTATACACCATGGCCGTGCAGTGACGCTCACTTTCCTTTTCAACTGTATGATGCAGTTGTAGAGAAAAAAACCTACTTCTCAGACGTACGTTCAACGAAGGTGATGTCATGTACTGGTGCTTATAAACAAGACGTACAGCGTACAGAGCATGGAACACTAACGCCATCATGCGACTTAGAAATGTACTGTGGTCGCCCGCATGAGAACGAGAGTACCGCTCTTCATTGGGTGACATTTAGCGTCAGTTCCTCGCAAATGTGAATCTGTAGCATACCATCTGTATTGGTGCACATTGATGTAACAGGCGGTTACCCATTGTTGATGAAGCATCGAAGGAAGGTATGTACAACGCGCACTGAGGCAAGGCATTGCGGCCTGTCTGGCATCAAATTCCTCTCACAGCATGCTTGCGCAGCAACTTGTCCTTATATTTCATTAAGATATACATACATGCTTGATGCATCTCACCATAAATGACAATGCTGATGGCTTTGGATATAGGTTCGCCAATACCATTATCCGCAGTGCATTCGTAGAATCCGGCGTCGTTTCTGCTTGCGTTTGTCAACCTTAGGGTTCTCACGCCTCTGTCGCGCGGGTGGACCAGTTTTCCTAGAATAGGCGTAGAACACACGGATAATGTGCTTTCCGTTCGGTCACTTCAGAGTTTCTATGACTTAGCAGAGTAAGAGGTGTTACCTTGAATCGCTTGCATATTACTTCAGTATGATTCCCAAAAACTCTCCTCAATAGCCTAATTACAATATTTAGCGTTTTTGTTCTTAAATAGCTGGGCCAACAAGGGATATCAAGTTCACTCATACATTAATAAAAAAATGTCGAGTTATCTCAAAAGTTATACGAACGGGTGTAGTAATGGTGGTTATCGTTACTTAAAGGTATTAAGAAAATGATATTGAACCTGATTGTATCCAACCGGACCGAACAAAATTATGGCAGTTCACCTTCATCTGTACATAATTGTAAAAAAAGCGTTTACGTGCTGTTTCAAGACATTTATTGGCTCATTTCAGAATGCCTGAATGCTCTTTATACATCTTTTGTATCAGTGAAATCAGTAATATGAGTAAAGAGTACATCTTACGTGCTCTGGGACCTGTGAAGGCCACCATACTCTCATACTGCCATTGCAGTACTTGTATCTCGGTGTGAGGTTGCAGCTGAGTTGGCTGCTCTCGAGAAACTGTGTGACAGCGCGTATCACAGAATACTTACCATCGCTCTTGAAGCGCCAAGTAACCATGGGTAACGGTTTACCCATTGCCTCGCATGCTACGCTTGTATTTTCACCCAAGGAAAGTCTCTGGTCGGTGGGGACGATGATCCACCTGGGCGGTACTAAGTAAAGATAGGACTGCGTTACTCAGGCTTTTCTGCACTATTTGTTTGGGCACTGTAGAAACATGCAGTTGTGGGAAAGTGCTCGCATACCAAGGATGTTCAAGCTCTCGCTGTGGCTATCGACTTTCCCGTTCATTGTTGCAGAGCAGGTGTAGTTTCCACTGTCGCTTTCGCTCAGAGGACCCATCACTAGTGTTGAGAACAGCCGGTGTTTCACGATCGTCACTTTGGCGTTTTCCGTCAGTTCTGTGCCATCCTTAAACCACTTGAAGCTAGCGTCAGCTGTCCTATCGTTAGTTGTACAGGTTACAGTAACTGTATTTCCTTCCAATACGCGTTCTGGAAAGGTGAACCGTTGAACTCGCAGTGTTCCTGAAGAAGTCATAGTAGCATAGAGCAAACACAGTAACATTTATCGTTTACTTCGCTTGGTGTAATGTCATGTGGTAGAAAAATCGGTTGTCCTCACCTTGAGCTTCGGTTACGAGAAGCGCCGCAGTAACAATGTAGACAACAATAGTGTATTCCTTTCTGCTGGCACAGCCGTACATGTCGCGTATAGGGTCAGTTATCGAGGATAGCTTCACTAAGTTCACCATTGGGCAAGATGGCGTTTCTGACGAATGAATTCAACACGGGATGCAGCAAGCACTGTGCAAGTGGCGCCATCTATGTTTCGACGAACTATTCTGCGTAACTTCTAGACCCGGTGAAACGGTCATTACAATCATTGTAGACAGCTTCAAGTTCGGAACTCCAAGAATTTTCTTACCGAAGACTGTGACCTTGAAATTCTCAACGAGTGGCTTTCCTATACCGTTGTCTGCTTTGCAGGTGTACGTCCCTGTGTGTTGCTTCGCTGCCTTTTCTATGATGAGTGATCCGGAGGAGCTCACTGCGTTTGCACCTAAGAGATGACAGAAACTCTAGTGAGGTACAGAGAGCTATTGCTGTGCAGTTTCAGCTATCTACTAAGCTAGCCTGTGTACCAAAATAATTGCTAGGACTGCAACCAGAGCGGCCTTACCTTTCTTGATGGTAATTATAGGTTTCGGTTGACCTTCTGCTTGGCAGCTCATTGTGACATTATCTCCATCTTTGATCGAGATATCAGACGGTTTCTTCTTCCATTTTGGTGGTACTGTGGGCAGGAAGAGAGAGTGTGGTAAGATCGTAATTTGTTACGTATTTCCATGTCATCTTAGTGCTTCTCAGCATCTACATCGGGTGCGTGGTACGCACTAAACAACCAATCAACATCAGGTACGTGGTACGCTATGAAGGCTCGAGTTTCCAGCATCTAGCCCTATGGCTTATGGAACCACCAGTAGTCCTGAGGTAGCGTACCACATCACTAGTAGAACATAGTAGTAAAATTAAGAAAAAGGCTTTGGGCAAGCTGCCCGTTTCATCGCCTTGTGCAGCCACAGAGCCAGGTTGCGTGAAAGCAGCCGTCTTGAGCGCCCGTTTCTACTCCGTACTACTTACCACAAAGTATTTCGTGGTAACCCTAATAACAGCGTTGCTAGGATTGTCCAGGTATCGTGTGCAAGCAGAGGTGCTAGAACTGCTATTCAACAAGGATATATCATAGTCTTTCTTAAACTGGATTAAGTTACTGTCTTAAAGGGTTGTGAGCTTTAGTTGTCCTGACAGTATAGTTGACTAAATCACATGAATAAATTTCTTACATCAAGTAACTTGAGCCTTCTAACAAAGATTCACCGGCTGCTGATCCCTGTGACTAAAGAGGATTTCAGCACGCAAGGCAACTTATTTTGCTGCACTCTAGCTTTCTCATTTATTTCTCGAGCCAGACGGGATGTCGTCGTTGTTTGTGAATCGATCGAGACAGCCTTCTGCTAAATTCCCGAAATTATGTTTTTCCCAAAACGACAAACGCTTGTGTTAACTTTTTTCGCCACACATAGACCATCTTACCTTGGACTTGAAGAAAGTCCGTATGGGAGCTCCTGCTTCTTCCGTATATTCCTGTGCAAGTATAATTTCCTGCGTCGCCTTCCCCCAGAGGCCCCAATATGAGTGTTGATAACTGGGAAAGCGTAACAAACTTTACTCTGTCGCTTTCTCGCATGGGGTCGCCATTCTTAAACCAGCGATACTCCACATTCTTCAAAGCATTTGTTGTCGTGCACGTCATAGTAACTGTTTCCCCCGCCAGAGTATTCGTTGGAAAATGAAAGGGTTGGAGCCGGAACTCTAAAAGTGAGAAAACGCAAAGATCGGTAAATGGTTCCACTGTCTTGAAACAGGCGATACTTGTTCAGGATGATTTAAGAAGCCATCTTACCTGTATTTCCTGCGAGCGCCGTAGAAAAGATGAATGCAGCAAGAGTCATCTGCAGCGAGCAGAGTCTTGTGTGCTCGGGCATGACGCGATGGTGAAGACTACCTACTCTGTGGTGATAGTGGTCGCCATGTATTCGCCTATGTAGGCTTTGTTCTTTACTGTAGGACGTACTAGTGTCGCCCTCTGTCGTAGGGCGTCAGAATTCGCAGTTATAGATGGTGGAGCGAAAATGGTAGTGGTTTGATCCTGCCATCGCCTGTACAGGCCACTCTCTGGACATCGTTTGCTTGTTTCGTTGATCGTCACTCATGTTATTGTCGCAGAAAATTATTGAGGCCAGGCGAGTGCTACACACGTGTCACGCAGTCGCATATCTTAACCAGTCACTACTCAATATGAGCAGGTGTGATAGCTTGGCTTACCATACACGAACACGTTGATTGTCTTTGTAAGCGGTTCAGAGAGTCCATTGTCTGCTTTACAGTTGAACTGCCCAGAAGCTGCTTTGGTTGCCTTCACAATTCCTAAGGTAGCCCCGCTCGTCAGTTGGCTCATTCCTGCAATAAAGATGTTTTCTTGTACTCTTATGACAGTAGTGCTGAAAGAAGTAGCCTTGAGTCATCATTTGCCTAGGTTATGTGTGAATATTGGTATCCTTGTAATTGTTCTTCCCCTGACGTTCTGCATGCCACGTGAAAAGAAGTTACTGTCCAAACTTCTTGTTCTGCGGGTCTTTTTTTTATTCTCTGCCTCCTTATTCCATATACAGATCTCGTATTGCACACCAGAGATTTAAACGTTATGGATGGAGCCATAGTGAACAAAATGATTGATCGAAAACTATAACGACTTATACCAGTTGAAAAAGGTGAATATAGCCTGACTAAGAAGTGAATGGGCGTCATACTAGAATGAGGAAACAAACTAAGAGCTCCTCAAGGAAACTCTTCCACGGCATTGACTCCGCTCTCAAGATATAGCTTAAGTGGGAGCTGAAGTGTAAGACAAAACATTACTCATGTAAAGTTATGCTGGCTGTGAACGTGCAATCATAGAACAGACGTGAACAGTGTGTATTGTGAGATACTGACTGTCCCACCGCACCACACATAGGGTAAACAGTTCCAAATGCACAAGCGCACCTGCAAGGCTCTCGTGCCTGTTTGAGTTCTTTTCGTGACAGTCAGTCATTGTTCGCTTCATTGCGTTTATTCGTGTGAACTTCTGGTCGTCCCCACCAAGCCATAGCCTAGCCCCTCACAGTATGAAGCTGCAGAAGGTTTACTACTACTGCCTTTACTACTAACTGACGTCCAGGCTCACCTTCTTTCTCCCATGTCACCGTTGGCCTTGGTACACCTGTCGCATTGCACACCACCGTAACGTTGTCATTCTCCTTGACTGAGACATCCGATGGCTCCCGCACCCACATGACTGGAACTGCACAATAAGTTACCAGGGCTGGTTAGCCCTCTTGGAACGACCCATCTTACAGTTTGCAATACAGAGTTCCCAAGGCTGTCTGTAATGGTCAACAGGAAACAAGCAACAAAGGCACTCGCGGATATAAGCTTACCTAATACTCGCAGTGTATCAGAGTAGGAGTCGCTCTGGGTCCCTTGTGATGCTACGCAGGTGTAGTTGCCACTGTCACCTTCCTCTAGGGGACCAATTATCAGATTCGACAGCTCGGGGAATGTACGAATTTTCAGTTTTGGGGCCTGTAGTATCTCCTCTCCGTCTTTGAGCCAGCGAAAGCGAACATGCGATAGACCAGTGAGGGGCATACATGGTACCGTCACCGTTTCTCCTACCACTACTTCCTTCGGGAAACTAAACCGCTGTATGCGAAAGGCGTCTGCAAACCAAGATGCGAGATTGTGTGTCAGTCGACATTGCTTTGAGAGTCTAAGCCTAGCGCCCTTGTACAAAATATTATTAACACTAATAATATATAGTGACATTTAAGTTGCGTAATAGAACACAAATGAGCTGGTCTTACATGATTTTTGATATCCTGTCAGGAACAGTGTCTGTACCAAAACCAGAAGGTTTCTAGACGTCATAGTGATGGCAGCCTTTTGATAGTGCGCGTTGTCTGATGTGTGTGAATTTTCAACAACAACAATGCTGGCGCCATCTGGAAGCCGCGTCGCGTAACTTCTAGTAGCTGGATAACCACAGTCACAGCAGTGCCACATCCAGGGCCAGTATGCATCGAACGCTCGATTTACTCTCTTTTTTGAAACAGAACACAGTACACCGATGTTCTCCAGTAACATACACACGATATTCTTCATTGAAAGCATTAAGAACCCAAAGATTCTTCATTGTCGGACTGTCCAATAGCTTCTCCTCTAGAGGTTTCATGGTTGGGTAACACCGCTCTCCTTTCGTACTGGGAAAACCGTCTGATGGTTAAGAACGTAGTAGCGAAAGTAAGTTCTACGCTTCTTGCTCTCCATACCGACCATGATAAGTTGAACTTCTCCCATACCTACATAGACTTCCTTGAGAGACTGCTGTGTGGGATGAGAATTCGTAGCCACAGAGCCTTGAAGTACAACTGTCTATTCAGTGACCATAATTACAGATGTCCTCAATTTTTTTTTCAGGTATCTGTTTGCCAGGAAAGGTGAACTTTTCTACCGTAGTGGAAAGACACGATACACCAAAGGCAGCAAGTTTAGCCTGGCGCTCACCTGATGATCTGAAGCCTGACCTGCATACGTAACCTTCCAAGCCTACATGATTTTGTCTTGCTTCTACTGACAAAGCATGTGCCTGTGCTTGTGCATAGCTTGTAGTGGTCCTATTCCGG
This sequence comes from Ornithodoros moubata, assembly GCA_029532675.1. NCBI lineage: Eukaryota > Metazoa > Arthropoda > Arachnida > Ixodida > Argasidae > Ornithodoros > Ornithodoros moubata. Next base: position 9,245 of record JARGYV010081797.1, read on the forward strand.
CTACGCCGAACTGAACCTCAGCTTGTAGAAACCACACAAAGACGAAAAAGAAGAGAGAGGGGCGCACTTTTCTCGAAGCATTTGTTGTACTGACTTCGAAAGCCCACTGTGACGGTACGTCATGCGCTTCGCCCATGCACTCGTGCTACCCATAAATGTTCACACTTGCATCCTCTACACAGAAACACGCCTCCTACCGCTTGATGCAAGACTCTGCATACTCACCGTACGAACTTATGTTCGACTTCTCTGTCGTCTGCTGGTGCTACGATCCGACTTCCTTCGGGATATACCTCGTATGCTTGCTGCAACATGGCCACGACACAAGCTGCCTGTCTCTCAGCTGCTAGCGGGAGTTGGCGTTGATCTTGAACAGGTGCAACCAGCTATGATCAACAGGCAGCCGGTCATGTAACAGCGTGACGTCACAATCGTAGTCCCGGCAGGGTGTGTGTTTTTTTTTTTTCAAGTTTCTATGAATGAATAGACTCTTACTTTTTTCTTTTTTTAGCAGAAGATGGGGTCGACTGTTTCATCCTCTTTAATGTCATCACACGAAATTGCTATTATTTCCATACGAAGCTAATAAAATTTGATTGATGAACCGGGACAACTCGAGAAGCACTCTTGGCACAACGATGACACCACTGGACGTAATAAAGCTGGGCGATAAAGAATATGGCTTATGGCTCAGTGGTATATAGTTCAACTTCAACTTTTTCGTGAATGAACTAAAGAAAGCCTTCCTTGTTTGTTTGTATGTCATGAAAAAAATAGAAAAGAAAAAATAAACAAATTTTTAATATGCAATGAGTTTTAATATGCAATGTGTTCTCGTGAAGCGGTCCCGCTATTTCAGGTCGCGCACACAACAGAAAAAAAGAAACAATAATGTAAGTTCTATCCAAATGCAAAAAAAAAAAAAAACATATACATGCACACATTTAGAGCACACAATTGTGTTTTGGTGAAGGCGCACGAGCTGGTCTCATCTTTTATATTGCAGTTAAATATATATCCTGAGTAATAAGCACACCATCGACACTGAACCTGCTCCCTCTCGGAGTTCATATCATTGCGTGCATCTTTTTATTGTGAACGGCTGACAGCCTAGCTCATTGATTAACTTTACCTTTCGATATCGCGACAACAGGTACCATTAACCGTTTGTTGCATCGGTTCATCATGTTTTGTAAAAACCTTTACTGTTATCAACAAGTACAACACTTGCAGATGATTGATGCAGCTCTACTGTGATTCTGAGCGCGTATCTATGACGGATGTGTTTTTGGAGAGGTCCTATATGTACTCCGCGTTGTTTATCTTCGCAATCGGAGCCATCGAGTTGAAAACTATTCCCAGCACGGTACATGAAATATCTTTGCACGTATCTGACTTCTTAGGCGGTATCGCATTAGCGACTGTGCTGTGACTGAGCCGGTGACTGTGTTTATAGAAGTTTACAACGAGTAATCTTGTCATGTTCAAAGTTTTTTCGGGAGGCTTTCTCTTACGGCGTCACGTGGTTTTGTCAGACCAATAAAAAGCTGCCCGATTTACGGTCTCCAATGAGGTTGCAGGAAAGTAACAGCTGCATAACTGAACCTCTTCCAAAATGCGATCACTCGAGTAGTGGTTGCGTACAGACTGCAGTCCCTCACGGAAGATACGGGGGCGTCCAAATTCATTTACTTCGCGTACCTCGTATGGGTGAGGGCTGCAGTGACATCAGGCTATCCAGCGATGTTTATCCGTAGGTCCACCGAAGAATGTCGGTTAGAGGATGGCTGCTTTCGCTTCAACCTAGGGCAGGTAAGGTGCGGGCACTGTTGCCGAAAGAACTGACTTCTTCCGACGGCAATCTGTTCACAGTTCAAAGGCTCGGGAAGCCGCTATGCCGTTGAACCGTTTGTATAATTACCGAATGACTAAATCCTATAGATAAAGTGGCAAAGACAGCATTTGCGAAGAAAGGGCCTCATCGCCACAGTGTAGGGAGACAGTGAAGGCAGCTCAAAGTAGTGGCTTTAGGGAGATGACTCTTTGTGGCTCCCTGCCTATCGACTGTCATAACGCAAACTTCTGTGAGCCAGCATCTCCACTAGAGTAGGTGTTATTATTATGATTATTCAGTGTGCATGAAATGGTGTTTGCGGCAGTGCGAAGTGGTGAATTAAGGGGTGTTTAACAGCCATTAAATTTCCTACGCGTCTTGCCAGATAATGAATCAAGCAGCACCATGTACATAAAATAGGCGGATTGGTCAAGGATACTTTTGTAATACGCAACACTTCAGAGAGGCAGTTACAAATAGGTGAGACACCCGGCTTCTAGTAGATTGTGCTGCTGGGGTAGGTCACATATCACGAAGCGACATTCCTGATGAGTGATGTTTTTAAATGGCAGTGATACTCCTGTTTCGTTCCCTTCTTCCTTTTTCTGGTACTTTAGTTTCTATGATTGTTAAGATGTACAAAGGTCGAGGTACCTCCAACCTAGTGTTCGACGCTGTGGCGACCACTCCTGTTCTTCTGCAGATTGTGCCTTATGTGGATATGGAAGAATACCCGAATGGAACCCTACTGACAGGCCCATTGGCTAGAGTTGGGGAGGAACTCGTGAAGGCATTTAAATTTCGGTAGGTGATGGCACAGGTATAGAAGTACTTTCAGTGCCAGGCATCGCTGAGAGGGTACACTGTTCTCGTTATGATGAATCATTTTCACCACACTCAAAGGGCCACGCTGGTAAACGCTGTCTTCGACGTTCCACTCAGGCTCCAAAGTACGGGTGTGCGGGTGAAGTTTGATATGCACTCCGTGTTTCTTGTTCATTCTTCTTACTTTATGCACACATTCGTGTCTTCCGTTGTTTCGAATGAATATAGAAATATGGTTCAGCTCGAAGTGACAACGAGCAGGAGGGTTCACGTATTTATTTTGCAGATCGCAGATAATTTTTCCGAAGGAGCGGATCTGGGGGATCAAGGCAAATGGCACCTTCTCCGGATATCTGGGGACAGTGCAGAGGGGTGTTAGTAGTTCTACGTAACTAAATCGTGCATTCTCGCTCCTGAAGGCCACCATCACCTGAGTGTGTTTATGTACTGTGTTCACAGGAAGTAGATGTGATGTTAGGTCCGATGGCTCCGACTGTCGGTCGCAATGAGGCTGTAGATTTCAGCATGCCGTATGACGTCAATTACGTGAGCTTGATGACATGGAGGCCCGTGAAATTTGTTGACCCTTTCAACTTTGTTCGGTCTTTCAGCGGCGAGGTAAGCAACATGCCTCCATTTTTGGATGCGCGCAGCATGAAACGCAACGAAATGTTGGGCATGTTAGCTATCCCTAAGTATAACTGAAACGCGGACGACCAGGGACGAACAAGGATAGTGAACATTATCCGTGTCCGTCCCTATTCTTTCGTGTTCTAACCATGCTTCTGTACAAGGCATGCTAGTCTATACTCGGAGATATGCAAGAGGTTTTGCGAAAGGGATGCGCTTCATCTAATGCTGAATTGACATTTGCAGGTTTGGTTTTGCATCTTCGTCTGCTGGGTGCTAGTAGCTTTGGCTACATCATGGTTGAATTTTGTTTCAACCAAGCATTTTTGCCGCCGAAACCGTTCACTGCAGTTTACAAAATGCATGTGGCTCTACTTTAAGGTCATGTTTCCCAATAGTAAGAATCACGACTGCCTTTCTTGGAAGAATGCGTATATGGGAAATATTCCAATGCTAACTCTGTCTTAGGTTATCCCCAGAACCGCTCATCATGGTTCCGACTACTCCTGGGCATCTGGATGTCAGCCTTGGTGGTTCTCATGGGTAGCCTCAGTGGCATACTCACTTCCACAATGCTTGTTCGGAAAACGACTGATCGCGTCGATAATTTCGAAGATCTTTTTCGCTATCCCAACACGAAGGTAGCAGCGGAAACGCTCACTTACTTTGAACGCCTCCTCACTGTAAGTGACATCGGGATTAGCCCGTATGCCTTACAGATTTGCCTTCACAGATACTGGTGCAGGTACAGATATGTTTTGTAGGACCCTGTGGGTGAGACGTTCAAGAAGCTGAGTCACCGCCACGAACGTGTTGTGGGCATGTACAGTCCAGGCACACGGCTGGACGCTGTCATGGCAAGTGTTCTTCGCAAAGAACGAGTCATGCTTGGGACGGACGTTATGCTCAAATCCCACATAGCTGACAACTACGTGCGAACGGGCCAGTGCAGGCATCAAGTGGCTAAAGGAACGGGAGGTCTCATGCATATCGTCATGCTGCTGAGAAAGACGCTTACACAGGATTTCAAACGAAAGCTTGACGTTTTGTGAGTATGCCATGTAGGTGCGTATGGCAGGTCATCGGTTCGATATGACGGCATTATATAAGTTGACTGTACTGAGTGTTAAGAGTGCGCGGGATATGTATTGCATAATTGGATACAGCCGTCTGTAATCGCGGCTCGTGGTTTACTGATCCCCTACAGCTGCAACGGCAATACTTTTAGGAAATACCCGATAAACAGCATTGCGCTGCTTTCCCGCTGCCACGATGTCGTGCCCGTGCCGCTCGTCGCCATCTCCGTTGTCATCGGGGCGAACGGGGAGGGTTGGAATGAAGCTAACTCAGTGTCCACCCGCAAGAAATTACCGCTAACGTGCCCCCTTTTCGTTATTGTGAAGCGTACCTGTTACACTGGCTCTCTCCTCTGATGACGTATGTGGAGAGAACAGTCACCAACAGTCTGCCTATGGCTCAGTTAACGTTTGCGAAACGTAGCAAAAGTTTATTCATGGAGAACTAAGAACGGGATCACTGACCAAAGATTCTCTCTGTTTTCTTAGCGTGTCACGCATAAATCAATGCAACATCTACCACAAGGAGATGGAATGGCGCCTTCGCAACTACACCCGGTGCGCCAACGTTCGCGAAGACGGCGTGCAGCCGCTTGCCCTGAACAATATCCAGGGTTGTTTCTTTCTTCTTCTCGTGGGCCTCGCAGCTTCCCTGCTTGTGTTCTTTTCGGAGCTCTGCTGCATGAAAAAGGATACTCCATCCTGCAGTACAAGTTCCAAACCAGGAGTGGTCAGAAGGAGCAAGCTCCGTGCTAAATGACACCGACTTACTTGGTTGTACGCTAAATAGTGCTGTATTGTATTTTAGAGAGTGACCTCTCCCATTGCATCAAGTTCTGCTTGTCATCAAACAGAACATCGTAACAAACGTTACAAAAGAGTTGTTCTTATATCCGCCCTATCCCGTTTAGCAGGGGGCATTAATTTTGCATGCATACCGACAGTTGTAAAATACATTGTCAATAAATTGTTTATGTTGCATTTTACTTACATTGTGTCACGTTTATGTGTGCTCACAGTTATCGTACTGGCATTATTACTCGCATTATTGTTCTGCCACTTAATCGACACTATGTCGATTCGGTGCCAAGGGGAGGATCGACTAGAACTTTACAAAGTGACCACGGATTTCCAGAAATCGCAGGCAGCACAAACTTCGGTCTTCAGGTAGTACACCCTACACTTACAAGACATCATCAGTCTGGCTACTTCTGCACTGGTCTCTGACATGGATGCTGACTTCACGCTATTCTAGCTGAAAACTGCAACATGTTAGCAAAAAAGAGCTAGCTTGTCGCAGCCTCATCCACGCTGTCGCAGACCGCCGGCGGCACGCGATAGTGTGCTCTTGAACGCAATACATCCGAGTCAAGGCGAAATAACATCTGTTCTCAATCTTGGCTGGTCTCTCTCTATAATTTGGTGACGCGGACGTGATCTTGCTTACCCGCGCACATACCACGCGCGGATAGGTTCGGCGCAGTGCTACGGCTCTTCTGCGCGTCACTGGAGTTCCGCCGGGATGTTCCAGCGACGCATTCAGTATCGCTACGTGTCTTGCGCGGCATTGTCTGCAGTCGCTAGAGGACCAGTGCTGTGAATGGTGTGACGAGGATATATGTGTATATATATAATTTTTATCATTACTCATGTAACTAAAGCTGAATCATGCGAAATTCCCAAATTGGGCAAAACACGTTTCACAGGGTTTCACCACAGCCGTTTATCGTGTCTCAGGTTTTAGATCTATGAGAACAATAGCAGGGCTTGAAGAGAATGGATGCCACTTTATGCTTCAACGATAGCCGCTGTTGGCGTGCATGGTACCGTTGTAAAGAATACACAAAGCGACTAGCCGTGCTTTGTTCAGTCTCAAGGACCCTGGATGTACGCTGTCCACTTCAGTGAAGATAAATGTCGTGTTTTCCAGATCTAGGTGTAACCTATATATCAGAGATCATTGTTTTCTGTTTCTGGAAGCGACAGTGGATAACAACATAGCGATTGCCTCGTCTATCGGTCCACCTCTTCTATTTAAGAAAAAGCACAGAAGCCTAAGCTTCATCCGCTCTGGGGTAGTGGAAGCAAGTGAGTAGTACCTGTCGTGTATTTGCATTTTGATTCTTCTACGTATAAATTAATGCGCTCTTTAGCATTGCTAACAATCAGAAATTACCGTTTGCTAAAACGATTTGTGTGTAGTCGAGATTGCTTTACGTAGTCTTTATTATATAGCAATTTGCCGATGTGCGATAAATTTCAGCAGCTACAATATATATATGGTGTTCTTTCAGAATGTCAAGCATGCTGTTCCCCGTAGTTTTACTAGGGATCCTGACATCTGGTAAGGCTTTCAGCTATCGCTGCATTCTCGAATACACCATTCATTTGTGCCTTTTTCATTCATTCATATTTGCCATGTCTGCCATTCCCTGCTGGAATGACAAGTTTGTGGGTAACACACCATAGGAAAGGAAACGCTTTGCCATGCCTTCTTTTGCCATATTCATTTCCCCTTGTAACTTCCTTGTAGGTGCACTTGCAGGCTCGAAATATGATGCGAACTCGTACATTGATACGGTGCTGCGAACTTACCTCCCAAACAATGTCCGGGCGTTGGACCCAATCCGGCTTCCGGATTTTAAGGTTGAACTCAAAGGGAAGGGGTTTGTGAAGACCTTCAAAGCAAAGTTTAGCAATGGGCAACTTCACGGGCTCTCCCATGTCTTCCAACGGCGTGGTGACTGTTCCCTCCCTGGACGGCAGGGAATGAATATCACCATTGGGTGCTGGCTGTCACTGGATGGGCTCTGGAGCCACTTCAAGGTCTCTTCTAAGGGAGATTCTCTCCTTGCGAGCAAGAAGAAGTACACGATGGATTTGGTAGTGAAGGACACCAACCTGTTCGTTGACGTTTCTCAGCTGAAGCGTGAGTGCTTAGCTTTCTGACTAGTGTAGTTTCCATCGACTAGGGCCGATGGGAGAGCTTGAGAGGGGTGACATGGTCATAACTGGTCATTTGCTGTAGGCTGAAGCCATAACGCAAGCCAGTGACGTGGAACTGTGGTTAACATAGTGGTGACATAGCGGACTTAGTATGGTAAACCAGACCGTCAGAACGATAAGTGCTCGAACGATTTGGGTCTGCCTCTCGTCTTTGACAGTGAGTCACTATCTGTAATATGAGCGTCAGCATTCATGTCATGCAGCTTTCTGGTCTTTTATTGTCTTGCTTGAGCGTTCATATAGATTTTTTTTTCTCTCTCTATAATGCCGACGAAATATCTTGCTTTTCCTTTTGCATCCCATTTGAGCGATTTTATCCCAATTATGTAATAATATATGAGCTGATATTTTTGCGAGTTCAATACAATATAAGAAAGTCTGCGCTAAAACCGTCTGTGTAGGCAACGGGAAAAAAACGTAACACTTCGCTTCGCCGAAATGTGTCGCGAACTTTATATTTTTGCTCGAGCGTTTATGTAGCTGTTTTTTTGTTTTTTTTTTCCTTTACATGTATGTGTGTGTGTTGTATAGAATTTCCAAAAATACCTTGCTTTTCCTTCTGCACCCCATATGAGGGATTTTATCACAAGAACGTAACATTATCCTAGCTAAGATTTATTGCTAGCTCAATACACTTTCAGGAAGTCTCCGTTAAAACCCGTAATGTAGGGAATGGGAAAGGAAGCTAACACTTCGCTTCGACGCAGTATCTCGCGAACGTTATACTCTTGACTCTGGATCCGAACCAGACTGGAGTTCATTATTATTTTCCTTGTGGGACATTCTCAGTAGCTTTTGCAAGAATACATTACAGGAAACATGCAATCAAATGAGATCTGAATGTGAATGTTCAGTGGGGAATTCGGGAGCCAGCTTGTGTATATACTATACTATGGGGGATGCGGGTACTATGCCTTGCACGTGGGTTGATCCAAGCACGGGACAATAGCAGTCACGCAAAAGACAGTGTCCCGGCACATGATGTGAACATCAAATAGACCTCACCAAAGCGTCTATGTTCGTTTTTGTCGTCACAGCAAATGTTCCAGCCGTGAAAACCCTGAATGTTGGTGAGCTTGCCTTGAACCTGACAGCCTCCAGGGCTCTGGACTTGAACAGCAAACGAAGGAATCAACTGGATGAATCGATAAAAGGCGCCGTCGAGAATGCCATCCGCAACGTGTTGTACGGCCCCTTCAGGAAGGCTTTGGATGACTCAGTTCGGGCACTTCCACTACCTTATCCATGAACAACTTTATCTGGTAACCCCCTGTCGTCTGAAAGTCTGCGTGAAATCATCGAAAAATGTGGCAATGTCGTCATGAAAATCTCTTCCTTTTTGGTGAATGTGGTTTATAGGGCTGCGATACAATCCATGATACAAGCGATTTATGAAGATAATGGAAACGTTGAAACCATCTGCATGTTGTCAGCCGTAGTACCTGCAAAGGAAAGGATACGTTTTATTATATATGTCAGTCGCACAAGATTCTAAGAGCATAGTGACTAAAAGAACATTTGAAAATGTCTTTCATAGCTTGTTACTTTCATGTAGCAGCTAAAGGTTAAAAGTCGGCATATGCTGTCTGAGGACAGTGATTGATGAAGTTAACAATAGCAAATATTTTGTGTCATTTTCAGGGCGATCTTGGAAGGTACAATCAATAAAAGACAAAGAAGGGCACAATACAGTTACGCTGTACCGCAATTAGAACAGACTGTATCTTCATTTGTCTTTTTTCGCTGCCAATTAGTTATCTTCAGAGGGTACGACTAATGCTGTGACATTCGTATGTCCCATCGTCATCTTCGCATCTGTCGTGTTGTTCTACAAATCTATGGGAAATGAAAAGAACCCATACGTACCTCGACCCCGTGTTGTATCATGGGGTCCAGCAAAATTGCCTGTCGTACACACTGAAAGGAAGGGTTATGCCATGGTTTAGTGTTCAAATCTCAGAAATGCTGCGTAGCATATTCAAGCATAGCAAGAATCTTGAGAGCTGGCTTTTCCTGCCTTACGTTATCGATAACGTAAGGCAGGAAAAGCCAGCTCTCAAGATTCTTCCTCCTACTCCTGAATACGTGAAACAGAGCACTAGTTAGAGCAATATTTACTGTTATATTCTATCATATATATATTGTATACCGTTATTTCATCGGTGTTTCTGCTGCTGGTGCTTGCTGGTACGACGGCGTTCGACTTATATACTTTTTCTTTACATGTAGCCAAAGAGCTTCGGCTACACTCTCTTTATCTATGCATAGAGGTAATAAGTAGAGAACATATATAATATATATAAAGAGTATATATATATATGTGTATTACTCGTGGTAAGAGAGGAAAGAGGAAGAAAGACATTGTCATAATGTTTAGTCGAGTACATGACCGAAAGACGAGAGAGCATTGATATGAAACCTGAAGCATTCACTGATAGCTCGCAAAAGATTTTGTAGTATATGGCGACATCATATGCGGGTATCCTACCATGACGGTTCAACAAAATGCGCATCATTAAAATGATGAGCGCATATCGCGGCTCAATATTCAGCGTCCGGAAACACTGACATGAGGGACATCTAGGTAGTATCCTCACACATACCTTGCACGGCTGTTTTCGCGGGTAAGAATCCGAAGTAAAAATTCTCCTTCTGCATCTGTCTCGTACGTTGTTGGAATGATGCAGTATGTGCCAGGAGGAAGTGTCACACGCTCTGTAACTTCGCGAAGGAGCACGTATTCACTGTTGCGCACGTACTTGTTGCTTGATGTGAATGCTTTGTCCAAAGGCTTTGGGCTTTGCTCTTCAATCTGTTGGAGTATAGTAGTAATTAAATGCCTATATATGTACATACTGTATATTGAATGGCTCTGAGACATATGTTCGAAACACCCTTTGAGTGCCAGCACGCTGTCTTAGTAATCGGATGAAGATGATGTATTAGGTGTTTTATGGCGTCTTATGGTTTTATGGTGTCTTACTAATCTCGCCTCTTGTCACGTGTCCTTGTCATGCAAGCAACAGTACCGTGGTGATAATGACATGACGTGTTTCGAAGTACCTAATGCAGTACTCTTCTCCAATACATATGCGCCTAATATGAATACGGTGATGAATTCTCGACTCCGCTGGATGTGCGGGAGGGATCCGGGAAATGTGTTGGTCGGTGGTGAATTTCACGCACAACCGGAGCACCTGTCTATAATGTATTGTACTCTCGTCCTAAAATGGTGGCAGATATTGGGGTGCCCAGAGGATTCATTTTCCTCTGCTGAATGCATGCGCAATATTTCACACGACGCGTGTGGAAGCTTGGATCACTGAAACGTAGTTGAATAGCCCTTCCCCAATTCGGTATCAGGGTCCCCACCTTGTAGACGAGAAAGCCAATGATCTGAAGTTCTTTGTCATGGCCCTTGAGCTTCTCGCCACGGATATGTCTCTGCATCAGGGCTACGATCATAGTTGCTAGCCCTGTGTCGTCATCTGCTACTTCCAAGCGCACGACAAACTGCGGGTTTTCCCAGGGTGCGTCTGTGGGGAAGGAAATGCAGAGGTTGAGCGTCTTATAGAAAAAAAAAGAAAGAAAGAAAGAAATGAAGACGAAGAGAATATCGCGGGAAGTGCTGATGGCACTACATCTTTCACCTGCTTGTGCAGAAAAGCTCATGCTAATATTCTGCAGAGTTGGACCCGCTTTGGGCTCTGTTTGTTCCTGCGTTCCTGAAGTATCTGCGACGATATTAGTGCAGAAATTATAATAAAAATTTTCCTTTTTCTCCTTCCTCTCTATCCTAACCTGCCTTCATAGTTCTGGGCAGCGTTCATAGGCAGCGTGACAATTCTTCTATCCTTAGGCCCGTCTCTGCCCCCCCTTCCACCTTGCTGTCTTGTTTCTAGCAATCCACGTCTGTGCTCTGCTCGTGGCCACAGTTGCCTTCCGGTGCGAACACCGCATTAAAATAAAAAGGATTCATTGGTTGCAGATTCGATACTGGTCAAGGACGACGGCAGTTCACTGGTGCGGGTACCAGTGTCCATACCTCGAACACATTAAAGGACCTTCATGTATGGTCACTTTTCTGGCTGACATTCCATGTAACTACCAGTAAACATTTGCCCCATCATGTGGGCAAATTCAACGACCGATCTGCGACTTCACTCATGATCGTAGTTGTGGCGATCTAAAAGCACACAAATTATGGCGGCGGTGGTAGTAGTGATAATGTTGTTGGAAAGATTGCGCGTGACCAATGAAACGATTGGCCAGATACGCGTTCGGTCAGTTATATCAGCCCTTCACAGCAGTCAGCAGGAAAAGCCGACAGGTAGCCAGAATATAATGGTGCGCCGCTAGTAGGATGGTGTGGGTAAAGTGGCCATTGGTGGTGGTGCGTGGCGTACACGGCATTAGCCAATAAGGCGATTGACCAGCATCGTTCGCACGTGATCAATGCATCCAGTGAGTAGGTATTGAAATCAATGAGCAGGAGAGACGGCAGGCAGCCACAACAAAGCCACGTATCGCAGGCCGAAAGGAAATGGTCCACGGATTCAGGGGCGCTACAGCCAGAGCATATTGGGAATGAGACGAATCGAACGTCGTGGAGGTGTGAGTTGAGATGAGCCACATGGGACGGATTATGGTGGAGGTACCAGGCGTATGTGTTGTGTTCTACTCCAGTGCCCGTTTCCTTCGCCGTCTCGTCTTCCTTCTTTACTTCTTGTTTCGCGTGCTTTTGGCAATAATAACTATTTATACGTAGGCTAGCCTCTTGGGTAGTTATATTTTAACTGTGACCAGGGCTACAACATTCGTTTTAAGCGGAACAGTGACAGAACCATGCAGGCATTGTCTCAAATTCTATTGCGAACAGACACGTACCCTTGTAGCCTCCAGCTGTGGCACCGCGTATCCACGCTCCTTCAAAAACAAACATGTTCCACTTCTTGTCCGATACTTTGTCAGCAGTGTCAGCAATAGCCCGGCTACAAATTAAGTTTTTTGGAATGAGATGAAGGTAGGACTAAATAAGGCAAGGAGGGGGGGGTCTGCATCACCTACATCATTATATAGCAGAGTTCTAAACATGTATAAGCAGTAATAATCGAAAAGATTTATGAAGACTGTTGAGAATGTGTACCGAATGTCTTTCTAGATATACCTTTGACGATCGAAGGTACTGTAACATTCAGGGTGCAAGTAGCAGACTTCTACAAAATGGAACTCCCGGAAGAAGCGGGCGACATCTAACCTGTAAGGAAAATAGTGCAATGCTTTCCCTACTCTCCGCAATCCATGCGTTCTCTCAGTTTAAATCCAAGTACCCTGTCGAAGCGATGTACCATAAAAATCTATAAAATCGCACTGTTTCAGAACGGATGAAATCTCAGAACGCGTCTATGCGCTCACTGGACTGGACTCACTCACTGGACACTGAGGGACTTGATGCATCCGTGATGTCAAACACTCCTTGCTGTTTTAGAAAGGCTGGGCACGGATACAAAAATGACTAACAAACGGTAGCCTTCGGGCTCTTGCCCAGAATTTTAAAGCATCCGGTTCATGCACCAGATGGCCTACCTTTCAAGCGCTTCTTAATCATGGTGTCATCGGAAAATATTCACACGTTGGACCACTCACTTGAACTCCCCGTTGGTGCCAACCTCGAGCCCCAGTTTGTCCTTATCTTCTTCAGTGCATTGAGAGCTGGAAGGTTTTAAAGCTTTAATACTGCAGACTCTTAATATCCTTGAAGCGTCACCGCTAGTATGCGTGTTGGGGCTCGCCTTTTCTTACATAAGACAACGTAGACAACAGTGCCAAGAGCA
>JARGYV010081821.1:0-12103 GCA_029532675.1 Ornithodoros moubata
AAACCGAAGTCCACAGGTCAACACTGGAGTATTTCGCAGTTCGCCTTCACTGCAATGCTCCCCATACAGTGTAACCGTCAGCAGTAACGCCTCGCAACCAATGATATTGCAAGAGAAGATCTAAGACGGTCGACTGAATGAGGAAGTCTTGTTTTGACATAGTTACGCCAATTCCAGCTTCTTAATTAAGGACTTTTCTGTGAGATCAATCTCGCCACTTCAGAACGTTTACTGTACCTCCCGGGAATGCAGAATTACTCGACCACATGTTGGCAATTAAAGACAACGTTCCAGTAAAGCACATGCTATCAAATGCCGTGACGTGCACTTTTCGTGTGGATATAATACGCAGAACGCACGCATACTGCACCTTATACCGGTCACAAGCCTCATCTACTAAAAATCATTTTGTGAAAGCTCTAGCAGGGATGGACAGGCGTCTGGGAAAGGACGCATCAACTACGGTGCTGACCATACATGCTTCTCGTTCAGATATACACGGTTAACATTTTATTTTGGAAACACATTTGGTGTAAAAGATATAAACTGCAGAAATTGCAGACATACTGCTTTCATATGGATTGTTCCGTGAACCTCCTACCCAACAGGATGACCTATATGCTAGGGGTCAATAGAACATTTTTAGTTCTGCCAAAGTTTTAATAATTCTTATAAACATAATAATGCGTATTTAGCACTGAACTTGTGCCGTACGCACATATTCTACGCTCACTGTCTTTATCTTAGTCGCTCACCTGTCATCTCGCCTTATATGAGCGTCTGATATATGAACACCGCCTAGAACACTCAAAGCCCTTTCCCTAGCAGAACAATGTGCTTAACGTCAGGTGCAATTGGGGTTGTCGTCAGGTGTTCTAATATGTTTGCTGCTGCGTCTCTGACATGCTGCAAAATACAAAAGCAACCTTGATCAATCCAACCACCCCTAACGCACTCGACTTTCAGTAAATTGTGCTGCTTGAGTTCGTGGCTTCCTTTCCAGATGACCTCAGGCATGATGTGCTGATGATGTGTTTTTGCTGCACGAGCTAGCTTTTCTGTAAAAACAAAAAAAGAAGGGAAAAGATTCTCGTAAACTTTAAGGCCATGTCAAGTCGTGTCCAATCGCCGTACTGGCTAATGTCCAGAAAGGAACTGGCAGAAGAAGAACTTGAACTTGCCGTCATGTGCAGTGACTCATTATCACGCAATGGCTGTAGGTGGTGTTAGGTGTATCTACTACTTGTATGCTTTTGTTGAAACTTCGGCTCTGAAGTAACGACGAGATACTAAATTGTAGTGGCGTAGTAATTATAGAAACTGCCTGCTTCTTCTAGTAGGACACATGGTTGAATGGCGGAAGACAACTGGGAAACCTTTTTTTTTTTTTTTTTGTATATACGACAGTGTGAATGTGAGCATTGTATTATTATTTTAGGTGGCATCACTCGGTGTTCCAAAGCCGGGGCGGCGCCTGACCCCAAAGCCGCAACCGACAATTAGGTCGAGCGTTCCATAAAAGCCAGAAACGAACTTGTACAGCTTGGATACAAGACGGCTCCGCTAGCCCCAAGCGTCCTCTGACTGGCACTGTCGTCGAGCACAATGCTGTTCCCTGGTAAGTTTGCGCTCGTTATAATTTACAGTGTTTAAGATTGTAATACCTCAATTAAAAATCGAAAGACAAAGAAATGGAACAGGACGCTAAACGCCCACTTGTAGAACAAAACTGATACTGTTCTTCGCCACAACCACAATTGCAGCTGCTCCTAGTATCAGAAATGTGGGCACCTTCCACATGTTTCGGCGATGTTTCATCCAATGAGGCAGGTTCATTGCAATAAAAACCGCGTGTAACACTTTCTGTAACTTGCCTGACGTGCTGTCCCTATGAACTGGTACGCAGCAGGGCCATGTGCGTTCTTATTCTCTTCAGAAGATCGTGCGTTTTCGGGGGACATGTCGCCGCCGTCCCAAGGGGCCTCCCTTCGGCGACATAATCAGAATATGGAAGGTACTGAAAATAGCAGTGACAGGTTACTCAGCTCCACCCAGCGGAAGAGCTGATTGCAGTTGTTCGCGCCCATGAACCACTAGAACAGACGAGGTTGCCCCTGAGTACGCTCGCTCGCGCAGACGATTCTGGATTCGTGTTGAGAGGCATAGAGTTAATCACTAACATCGAAATCTTGGTGCAATCACACTAGGAAGTATGTAAGAACAAGCTTGATGTCAAGATGATACCGATTTCTTTTCAATTTTGTGACCTTACGGTACAGTCCGTTTTCACCCTTCATCCAGTTATGAAAGAAACCCCTGGATTTCATTTTTTTGGATGTCTTTGAAGTCTTGGTTAGTTTCCTTACCTAAATATGCATTTGGACCGGGCACTGGATAGATGAATGTGTCAGTGTGTCGAATTTACTTACCAACAGACCTCTTGAGCATGAGATGTACTAGCCTTTTTGTAGCTACTCTCTGTTCAGAAAAAGATCCCCTTTGCTTTGATCCATAAACCACAAAATCGACCCTACATTGTGCGCTTTTCTGATTCGTATGTGTCGGGTCGGTTCTTAACTATTATAGGGACATTACACAAGTTGGGTACACCAACACCAACTTCTGAAATGTTGTCCCACGTTTTGGCGATTTCGCCATTTGCGCTCCTGTACTACTAAAAGCTGCCGTACACGATAGGCACGACCCATAACTTTGCATTGGCTAAGCCTGACAACAACAATTCGCTGTCATCTACAGGTGGTGATATGTTTCGATGGGACAAAATCCATGAACTTTTTCACGTGAGTCTCAAGTTGGTCATGACAATGCTCGCACAAGCAAACTCTGCGAACGACGTCTGGATAGAGAATGATTAAATCCGTGATTTCTGTCACTGTGAACCTTCTAATCATCAATCGCCTGCGAATACTGGCGCACGGTACAGTAATAACAAGGACGCCGAAGAATTTGTTAAAAAAAAAAGTTTTGAAGATTTTTCTTGTGGATAAAAATGCGCGGGAAAGGACAGGTCCATCAGCGGTCTCCAAACACGTCTGTAGGTACTCAATAACAGCGTTGCATCGGCAGTTGGATCAAGCAGTCAGCGGACTTTCTATGTCCAGTTGTGGTCTCATCGCCTTCCCTCAGCTTCAGAGGAAGTATCTTTCATGAAAACAACAGCCGAGGATGTAGGATGTGTTGTCTCGGCGGCAAAACATCCTACTTGATAACTAGGACGCATCTATTGTTGTTTGACACCACATGCTCATGCAGGGGCACACAACCCTGCGGTTCGCCGCCATAGGGTCATTGTGTTCGCCGTGTGATTTCAATACACAGGACACTGAATTATGCCTGTTAAGATTGGTACGCCACCACAACGAAGTTCTACTTCAGCACGACCAACTTACGAGCGGAAGATGCTGTACGCCCCACAATGTACTGCCCCATGCTAAAAAAAAAAAAAAAAAAGAGAGAGAGAGAAAAGGAGCTTCCACCACAAGACCCGACAAACAAGTATTGCGAAGATTCGTCAGTTGCTGTGTTTCCACCGAATGCCTTTCATCATCTTCGAACATCGAAACAACCGCACATGAACACGACAAAAGGAATGTGAACAAATAAGGCCGCATCTGGAACAGAAGAGAAAAGGAAGAGAAGAGAAAAGCAGGAATAATGCTTCACCAGCCGCAGTGGAATGGAATGTTCCAGCGAACTTCCTGCCAGCGCGGTAATGGCAACACAATTTAATAATCCCCCAGTTTCACTGACTTCATCCGAGTACAGTCGCGCTGCAACGAAGAAAGGAAACTGAAACGATAACGACGAGCGACATTTGTCACATGAAAATCGAAGTCCACAGCCAGTATAGTCGAAACGTATGAGAAAAGAGCCAGACAAAAAAAAAAAAAAAAGTATATANAGAGCCAGACAAAAAAAAAAAAAAAAAGTATATATATACTTTTTTTTTGGTCTGGCTCTAAACAGACACGAAGCCTTACGAAAATAAGAGCGTTTTCAGCTTTCAATTTTCAAAACGAATGGACGTCTGACCTGAGAAACATATTGGCTCCTCTTTCTTTCTTTTTGTAACACACCATAAAAGATGGACAGATATATCACGAGATGTGCTACGTGATCGTATCGTGTTTACCCTAGCCCCGAAAGGTGGCGTAGCATTTTCAACGAGTGCGATGTACACAGAATACCGCTCCGTGTGATGCCGGGGATTCTCCGTCGAGACTTCACAAGATTACGGGACGCCAATCGCGTTGTACGAGCTCAATTATCCGTCCTGTACTGGTTCTCGTAAGAGTAATTCATTTGGTGTGTAAGAGAGATAGAGGTTCTTGCAAGTGCTTTGACGCGGTCGCCACAATGCGCTAATCTTGAGGCTTCCCATTAACGGAGCCAGTTGATTCGCAAGATCGCCCTAATCCTGGAGTAGTGTTTCCCCCATTACGTGTGATGTGCTTCCTCTCGCGTGGACCCGCGCTACATAGCGTGGTGGTCTGCATTTATGGAAATGAGGCAAAGGAGGTGAGTCGGCACTGTGGTGTGACAGATGTGGGACGGTTCATGTTCCCCTGTGCGGTAGTGGTGTTCCGTGTACTGCGCGGTTTAGTGGGGAACCAAGGACCCTGACTTCATACACACATTCATGGCTAGTACTCCTGTAATTTAGAAATTGTGTTGATGCAAAACTAATCAACTGCTAGGTGCGCTATATTCTCAACTTCTCAAAACCGCAGGACGACTGGTACAAGTGCAGGAATGAAGGTTTGAAGTGGATAAAAAAAATCATGCAGATAAGTTGGAAGCAAAGTTTTTGAGTAACAGTAGCTAACGATAGGTACATACAAGTAGAAGATCATTATACCGTTACTGGTCAGTTCTTCCGAGCTACTTGCCTGCTGTAGCGAACTTGGTCCTAATGAGTGATGTCTAGGTCGGTGACGTTCGTACATGTACTTTTATTAAGTCATGCAACATATGACGGCCTTCTCTCTCTCGAAGATTGCGATGGCAATCGCTGAACTCCTCGGCGCAAAGAAAACGTATTTTGACTTTTCGGCTTTTCGCTTATGGCGAGGGTGAAAAGAATTAATGCGCGAGTACATTGCTCACATATTAGAGCGCCTGCTAGCGTTGCACGTTTGTGGCCCCAGTGGGCCCTCGAGATAGTTGCGACGGTGCCCGGTTACAGCAAGCAGTTAATCTCGATGGTTGTGCAGTCATCAGTTAATCACTACAAGGAAGGAGAATGTCACTGAGAAAGTTGGCTATTGGCAAGACACGAACAAGCATCTTTTGGAGTACCAGTGAAAGACTCTACCAATTCAGCTAGGCAAGTATGCTTCTCCAGAGACATTTCGAAGGAAGCCACTTTGGGGGGACAGCCATACTCACTCACTCACCTCTCACTCTTATATTTTCTCGCACACGCGGTCCTGTGAAAGAAGTCGCTGAAAAGTCCCAGTGTCTGAGACCCGTTCCTCACGACGTTTACGAGACGTTTTTGGTTTCGCCAGTGGAAAGAAAATGTCCAGGTTTGAGGAGTGCACAATGCAGTGCCAATTAGTAGGGTTAACCACGATCATCTGAGCCCGCAACAGTGATCAGTGAGCACAGTCTTAACGGGATCAGTTAGGTTAATAGAGTTTGTTCGTTCACATGCATAGAGTGAGCATGCATCACAGATACAGTACAAAACGTTGGTAGGATGTAATCACAGACCTGAGGGCCGTCCACAATTTGAGTAAAATTTGATTGTAGTCAGATGCGAACACTCACATGAAATGAAAGATTAGCAGAATTAATAAAACATGTATCCCATCCACACTATCTGGGTTACCCTCTTTGACAGGGAAAACAAGTGAACCTGAGCTGGCATTTTTTCTCACTTACGCTGCTTGAAATGCTTATGTTATACTCCACTGTCGCACCTCAAAATTCCTACAACCGACAGAGAAATGAGCTAACTCTGATTTAGTAAATTTTTCAAGCCACGCAAGCATCGCTCTATGATGTTCACGGAAAACTTTGCGTCAGGACTAGGAGCATGACAGTCAGACACAGTGCTAGTGCGAGCTGCTTGAAAAATACGTGTTGCAACTCAGCGCGACACTGTCTACCCGAGCCGACATCCCACGTGTTGGCTGGCTTCTTGGAAGCCGAAGGATTGCCGTCCGCTTCCTGATGGAGTTGGCGAAGGGAACGTATTAGTTATAGGTATCGATAGACTGTTGCCATAGCAACCGGATGTCAAGCCGGTAAGAGTCCCTGACTGTTTCTTTGCGCAACCTGTGCAAATCAACACGACACCAGCCATCTGCAAAATATCGCTGCGCAGAAACGCGAAATGGATTCGATTTTTGAATTATCACCTCTTGTTTTTCTTTTCCTTTTAGTAACTTTATAGGAATCCAGAACAGAAGTAGTACGCGACCATGTGTCGTCCGTCGCTTCCGCTTCTTGTGCTGCCCATGCTTCGTCCGTGATTCGCTCTCCAAATGTGCCAGGTGATGCTGACAATAATTGTGGTGACATTTTTGTCAAGTATATATATGCCTACTCGTATGCTAAAAACAGCTGTGTGCTTCAGTTAATATTACGTTTAGTAGTAGCATCTTATACGATATGTACCTGCCATTTGGTAGGAACATAAGTATATAAAATGAAGTAAACTTATATACTTTTGAGCGTGGTAACCCTTTGGTCGCTGCTGCCCCACAGAGGTGCATTACCTGAGAAAGGACGTTTTTTTGGATGGCAAGGCTATCAACGAGTGAAAACTTTGATCGATACCAGGGATACTCGGGTTGGCGTGTGTTTCGTGACTGGTCGTTACGGAATCTCTCTCTTGTGTTTAACTTCCATAAATAACAGGCATACTTTATTAAAAGCACAGTTTACTAACTGTACATTTGATATTTCCCATAACGAATTCAATACAGTTCAGCGTGAAGAAAAGAACAAGAAAAACAAAAAGGTGAAAGGTAGAAAACTGGTAAAAAAGGACTATGTCTATTCCTACGAGGCGATCGAACCAGCTACCCCAGTTCTTCCCATAACTCATAACCATGTTTGTTTGAGGGAACAAAAAAAGAAAGAATGACGAAGGTTCCCTTTTTCAAGTGAGTCGGCGGCTCCAGCTCCTCTCTGTCCCCACAACAATTTCCCTTACCGTGATTTGAAGTTCTTCGTTTACGGCGGAAAGAGAATCAGTCCTTTCTTGACAAGTCAACGTACCTTCAAATTTCCCGTCAATATTATTCATTTGGCTTATGATTACAAAAATGCACCAGAAAACTTTTTAGTCATTTCTTTTATAAGCGTTGGTAATAGGATATCCACTCAATTCCCCGACTCAATCATAGTAGCAAGGGGATCGCTCATACGATTAAAGACGTAGGCCAGTACAGTTCCTTGCGAAATACCAGCGAATGATCGAGTGGGCTATGTGCTCGCTTCCTTGCGGTTGCCGGGCATGTGCCAAAGAGTGGGAGGTTGTGGGATCGAATCCTACGGTCGGCTGTGCTGTTTTTTCCGTGAGTACAGTATTTTCTGGGTTTTCTCTTTGCGATTTAAGGCGTATGCTGAGAGTCCACTGCGAAGTCGGCCCAGGACGCATATGCCCCTCCTGCGTCAGTCGTGACATTGTCCACACTAAGGGATGCTGACAACGGTCAGCAGCCAACGACATTATCACCAGCCGTGGAGAATGTCAGCCGTGGAGAATGAGAATTGTCAGAAGACGTTTGTGACAGTCCCCTCGAGAATCTCTTAAGATTATTCTCCTTCTTCTGCCTTCGCCTATCTGGTTTATAAGCCAGGACGAAAGCGCTCTGTGCCATTTCAGGATGGCAACAGCCCTTTCCTAATTTTCCCATACTCCTGCTGAGCCTTGGCCAAACGCCGTTCTGGCTAATAATCAGAAAGGAGAAGGCAGAAGAAAAAGAAGTCAAGACGGTGTTTGGCCACGACATAGCATGACTATGGAGGAATCAGAAACGGGCTGTTGACATTATGAATTCGTACAGAGAGCTTTCGATATATTTTTCATGGTGCCTTAAGTGCGCCCTTCCAAACGAGAGAATGGATGCGAGAACGAAGGGGAATCCGCGGCCGCGGCACGAAGTTTCTAGTATATTCGTTTCGATATATTTCGTAGTATATTCGAAGTTTCTAGTTATACGTTGCAGACGTCGGAATTGGGCACTCAATATCGGGGGTAGAACTGGTAGAATAGGGCCGGTGAGAGACACGTTGAGGGGAGTTCGTCTGCTCACTCATTATAAAGTTTGCCCAGTGACCGAGGACCCAGGAGGGGTTAATAGTGTTCACGTGAGGAGGGGTGAGCGCGCGTGAAAAGGGCTCGTCAAAGCTGTCACTAGGGAGAGAGAGGAAAAAAAGGATGACTCAGTTCCTGAAGTGCGGAACTTGCATGAATCCGACGGCAATGAGCAGCAGCTCTGCTTAAAAAATTGGACTGTAGTTCTGCAGTCGAACCCGCGGTTATTCTTAGTAACAACCCACCTTCATTTTCTTTTTTGGTACCTCCTGACACTACTGTCACTTTTAATCTCTTCTCTGACTTTGGAGCACTACGGTGATTTTCACTGACCCGTCAAGGTATTAGCGGAGCTCTCTAACAGAGTAAGATTGTATTGTAGCCTTTCAACACCCACGCATACTGGTCCTTCAAGCGTTCCTTCGTCCAGGCAACATTAATGGCACATGTAAAACGCTTAAACGACGGAACGCACACGAACACATGCTGAGTTGTGGGTGAAGCTAATGAATCTCGCTTGGACGCACTAAAAAGGGGGACATTTAAGCAGGCAGCAGTGGTTGCCTTTCCCTTTTTCTCGTTCGGTAGAAGGAATAATGAGGTGGGTTGCGGCATGACTTATCGCTGGGGACCCATTTGGAGACGGAGGCCTCCGGAGAGTGCGTTGTAAAATATGAACGCCGAGGTTGGATGTCGCGCAGGACCATGTGGGGAACGAGCGGCTCCCGCTGCCTTTGTTTCTTTGACGCCTTCATTTCTCTCCTGCAGCCTCATCTCAATTTAGTAGGGCCCGCTTCTTTTGTGTCCTTAATGGGACACATTGTAAGGCGGTCGATGTTACGTGGTGGTCTTCAGGGGAGACCGGGATAGTGGTTGTAGCGAGTAATCGGAGGAAATTAGGCCATAGGACTGGAACGAGAAACTGTAGTAGAGTTTGCAAAGTTGAAGTTGGGGGACATATATTTTTTTTAGCTAGTAGGTAGGATCATATAGCATGCAAAGAAATATGTGCACTGTTAGAAACTAATTTTTGAATTTTTGCGAATGCAGCTGAAATTACTTGCTGTTGTCATAAAGATTATTTACACTGCTGTCGAACGTCAGAGGCTCCTTGGTCGTCTAACTGTGATGACCTCAGTGAAGACGGCTGTTTTATTTCCTTTTTGTCTAGATCTCAACAGTATTTGAGAACACGTTTTCCGCTGCCGCTGCAACTAGGTGGCAAGATGACATCGACCTGCGTTACTGTCTCATTGTCAAAGCTTTGCGTTTCGTTTTCAACATCGTACAATCTACCAGCTCCTTCAATGTTGGGCTCGTCTTCATATGTAACAGTTTTCCAGTTGCCCTGGCCCTCTCCTGGGGTCTGTGCGCTCTTGGCCATAACCATATGTTCCGAGGAAGCTGACACTGAAGCTTCAGAAACCCATTTTTTTACATTAGTACTCGTTCCTTGAGAGTGTTCAGATCGTGGGCCGGTGTGGAAGTAGAAATGGCTAACATTCGAATGTACTTCGTTCTTTTTTCTTCCTTCATAACTGTCTTAGTAAGCGAATGGCTGTGCTCATAATCGGCATTCGTACTGAGCCAGCTTTTTAGACAACTTTTCTTTATGCAGTTATTAAAAGGAGTTCCAACATAAGTGAAGCAAATCAGCTTGTTCCAAGCTTCTTCCACTGTTGCGATTTCGGTACCTTCCTAACAAGGCGTCCTGCGGCTACGGACACACCACATACAGGAAACTTGTATTTATATAAGTTTAAATAAATGTAAATTTAATATTAATAATATTATATTTTATTTTAATAATATAATTATTATTTTAATAATATATAAATTTAATCCTCCACGTGTACGTGTAGTACAGTTAGAGGATAACGTTTCACGACGAGACGATTATCTCGCATTTATTCAAAGCTTTGCCTTATTCAGTATTGTTGAGTTTTCGACGCAGCTAAAATCAATGCAATATGCCAGAGATAACAACCACGACTCTCAGTGCAGGACTGTTCCTGATTTCGAATGCAGTTGAGTTATGCGGGGCTAGATAACCTTCTTATTCAGGCGACTGTTCCTGCGCGGGATCGATCATTCAACTTGGATCCTTACAAGGGCACAGCTCGCATAGCTAGGAGTATTGCCATAATAAAAAAGGGGAAAACGGAAGATTCGCTGATTCGTTGTATAAATAGAGTGACACGAACCATGTGCCTGTAGGACGGGGAGGTCAATTCAACATGACCCATAAACAGGGTATTCTATAAAACGCCTGGCCTGATATTAACGTTATTGTACCACTGATGATACCAAAATATATTGTGATACATCAAACTGTGTGTTTATGTTACGTATAAAGAGAGGGAGATAGATAGAATCTTCAGATATGGGGATGGTAAAAATATGAACAGAACTCTTAGATGTCTTCATTGTAGACGTCTTTTAATGCCCCCGGTCTCAGGTTTTCATCGTGGTTTATCGATGTCACTACTCGTCATGATATTCATTACTGCCGTAACTATTCGATAGATCAATGATTACAAGAAACATATCAACAGAAACGTTTTCACCATCCGTGTTTCCCGCACGGTGAGTAAAATTTCCGATGAGCGTAACCAGGGTGTTTGTGAACGTCACTCCTAATGCAATTTTTGCAAGAGGTGCAACAATGCAGCACATTTCATGCAGCTTAATGGATCAGTGCCTGCAGGAGGTTAAGTGCACAATGTAGCGCTGGAATCATAGGAAACATTGAAAAGTTTACCTTATCGGTTACTAGTGACAGGTACCTCATTGGAATTTTCAAAATGTAATGGAGGCGGCCGTCGTAATCGCATCTGCCGTCTTAATTACTCTTACAAGTCCAAGTTAATAGGCAATGGGCTCCTGCTGTATAAAAACGGCTCGTGCCGAGGGTGTAACTTGATATTGATAACACAGCACTGCGCATTGTCAGAGTATAAAGATCTTCCTATGGTGAAATTACTGTCTTGCACCGGCTCGGCTGGTATACTTTCCCGCGTCAGTTCTGGTACGCACTCAGGCTTATCGACTCACATTATGGATTACGGGGCCTATGAAGCATCTTTGGAGGTTAATCATTCGTTCCTTGTTAGACCTTGTACTTTTTTCTGACATACAGTTTCTTCCATGTAACCCCTAGTCGCTTTTCTCAGATATCTCCATTTTTGTATGTGTCATCACCTTCATCGAACGACTCCACGTAATGAAGTTAGCATGCATATGCAGTGGTAAAACAGATATCAAGGTAGTCGTTGATGTGTTCGGGATTCCTTTGGAACCATCACGGGGTGCATGAGGACCAGCTAATGCATACATGTATCATCTGTCATGTATCAGTCATATATAAAGGTGGTAACAGAAACACTTCAGCATAAATAATTCAGAAATTAAATTTCAGATCGACTTCTAGCTTGCCGATGTTTTCAAAAGGTGTAGAAAAAATGACTCATAAAGGGTTCGTGGCTTATCTTGAACAAAAGTCTTACTCTCCCAGTTTGATTTCCGAAAACAAAGATCTGCAGGACTTGCACTCTTGACGCAAAACGATTGCAGTATCATTGCATTTCAGGAAAAAACTGCTTACGCTTAGGATTTTCATACATTACACAAAACCATTTTTTATAACAAATTGCGAAATTCTGCTACGTAAACTTGAACAAAATGGCATATGAGGTGTACCGTTCCATGTAATACGTAGTTATCTAACACATCGCAGGCGATTTGTCACAGTCAGTGGTAACCGTTCAAACACCTTACCAATCACGACTTGTGTACCTCCTAGCATCCTAG
>JARGYV010081833.1:0-28308 GCA_029532675.1 Ornithodoros moubata
AAATATTTGCTATAGCCATTCTCCACCGTTTGTCAGACGTCCACCGTTTTGTACCCGAAACTTTTATCTAGGTTTCCTCGTAAACCTGATTTCAGTCTATTCGGATTACGATCTAAACGAGTGATCGAAATCCAAGATTGAAATCATTCTTTCCTGGTCTGCACGTTGATGACGTTCCAAGAGGTTAGGACATAGATACCTATCCAAACGAATATCTCAAACTTGCAGGCTGAAAATGAACTTTTCATAATCCCGCGACGTCTTCTTTTCGTATTGTCGTCGATGCATTTCCGTTAGTGACTTTCCTGGTGGAAACCCACCCGGGAAAGCAGAAGAGCCCCTTGTAACAATAGCCCATTGCGCTAAGCGTTTTGTCGGCAAAAGGGTCATCGTATCCGTTTTCCGCATGAGGTACTTTTCCGTGACTCTGCCGCCGTTTGTATCGTATCAGCTTCTTGCCGCGAGTGCAGTGTTATAACGAACTTCCATGCGCAGCTGGTTCAAACAAGCTGCAAGATTATGGTCACGTGGACTTCTACCCCAACGGAGGTGAACCTCTCCAATGTCCCGACCCAGCCTACTACAGTGTCCGCCAGGACAGCTGGATCTACGGTGAGCCTGACGTCCTTTGTCATATCATAGTTAAGGGTGCTAGTCGTGGTGAAGCTTATTAGTTCTTCTCTTTTGAGGGCTGTAAACATTTAGAAAATTGTAGGTGGCGTAGGGTGGTGATAGGAGAGTGAACCCGGCCAAATTAAAAGCGTAAATGTGGAACACTTGTCCAGGTGTTCGTCGTTACGTGAGCTGCGCCGACGTGCGGGCCCACGAATACTTTTCCGAGTCCATCAACAGCGACTGTCCCTTCTACGGCTTCACGTGCGAAGGAGGCTACAACAACTTTACCTCGGGGTCGTGCACCGGTGGCTGCGGGGACGACGGCAGCACTTGCGCCCCCATGGGATACAGGGCTGTTGACTGGAGACGCTTCTCCGACTCTTCAAGGAGCTCGAGGATGTACCTGACCACCGCCCCAACGCCCCCTTACTGCCGTACGGTCATTCTTCCTGATCACCGCTGTGTCCCACTTGTACTTGCTCTACGATCTTTTTTCTTTTTGTTTAGGCAACCAGTACTATATCCGCGTCATGATTGCCAGCACAGAAGAAACAAGGAAGCTGCAAAACAACCCTGGAACCCTGTATGTACAACTGCACGGATCGAAGCCTCTCTCTTCACCGGCGGAATCCGCCACAGGGTTAGCAGCAATACATTTGAAACGAAAAACGAGTTATTTCCAATAACGGCTTAAACGCTCCCTGCAGGAAGCGCGATGACTACACTGCTGGCAAGACCGTCGACTTCCTGATCTCTGCCAGGGACCTCGGGCGCATCTTGCGAGTGAACCTCGAATGGAGACCCGAACAGTTGTCCTTCTTCTCTGACCCGACCAACCAGATTGGCGTCAACAACCATCCACGGCTCTTGGTGCACCATGTTCGAGTCATGAACCTCGCTACAGGAGAACGGTAGAGTCTTCTTTAGCGTGGATCTTTTCTAGCCTTGACAACTGCCGTTTGTATGCAGGTATATTTTCTGCGGAGAGGGCGAACAATTGGATCCAAACATTGTGAAGACATTCTTCTCTGGTGGAGAATGCGAGTTCAGCACAGCGGCTAGCAACGACAATGAGAATGGACACGACAATGGGCCTTAAATAAAACTCGGTTTTGCTTGTTTTGTTTACTAATTTGTTGACGTGTTGGTAATATTGGTGGTAGAGAACGTCGGGTCAAGTCTGGAAGTTTAACTGCGATTCTCCCAGCACCCAACCCAAGTCCACACACACGCGCTCAAGAGCGCTTCGGTGAGGTCTGGTGGGTCTGTTGCATGGAAAACACGGATAATTTGACTCCACATAGAGGCAGTCGAACTAAAGATATTGATAGTTAAATATCCTTTGCTTTTCAAATAGCAAGTGAGGCAAACGAACGAAGAGAAAAGAAACGGACTCTTCGGGGTACAATAAAATAATAATAATAATAATAAAAACTGTAAACCTGGTAAGACATATAATTCCTGCATCTTTTTAACTCATATCACTTCGGTAAACTGGCTGCGCAAGTTATAAAAACTCCTCGGGTCATGGCAGTCCTATCGACGACACTATCACGCCATGGCCATGTGTGAACAATAACAATCCTCATAAACCCCTGGACGATCTTCACGGCACCAGATATTTCATGCTTTTAGTATTCAGATGTGGTCTGTATAACCGCTGAGTGGAATCTGTTGTTGCTCTGCGCCGCGGTACTACAAAACAAGATGGCGAGCGTCATTAAGAGCACCCAGTGCGATACGCACACATTGAGTGATCTTCGCCTATTTCTGGCGGGGACTGTAAATTACGACAAGAAAATTAAACCTGTGGATGTGACAAACGCTGCAATTCGTCTGCTAAAGACGCTGCCGGCGGCGAGAGACGCAGTTCTTGAATACATGCACAACCTGTTTGACGATGCCGTCAACAAGCACATTCTGAAACTCGACACTGAAGAAACCTCTTCGGAGCCCGGTGAACACGAAAGAGCCATCGAAGAAGTAGAAACAGTCCTATCTGGATTCATCAAGAGCAACCTTTGTGCATGGGCACCTATCATTTCGACGTGGTCTCTCGATCTCTTGGGTTTCCTGTCCAGTAAATACGCGGACCGAAGAATCGTACATTACTCGTCAAGTCTGCAAGAGGTGCTCGAACTATGGATGGCCTGCCCCCCAACGCGGACACTGATAGATCTCACAACCCAGTGTCTTTCCGTTTTAATTGGCACGAACCCGGACATGTGCATCGATGCGTTGCTAGAAACGTGTGTGAAACGCTCGCCCCATTTCGACTGGGTCGTAGCCCACATCGGATCCTGTTTTCCAAACACTGTCATTACACGAGTGCTGGCCTGCGGGCTGAAAGACTTTATCAGCCACGAGGACCAATTACTGATGAACGCAGAGAAAAAAGTGCCAAAGCTGGCATCCGTTGTGGGTATCCTGGGTCACCTGGCGGGACAACACGCGGCTAATATCAAGAAGGCGCTGGTGAACCTCATGCAAGAGAGCTTCGTAAGCAATCCCACCAGGGAGCAGCTGGCAACTGTGCCTTTCCTTCTGCAGTTGGCATCCATGTCAGAGCTCTTGCTCACAGCCATCGTTTCAGAGTTTAACAAAGTCTGTAAGTTCCATTAAAACTTATTTTTTCCTTCTAACTTTCAGCCAGAGCAGGTTGGCATCTCACGAACTTGTTTGCCTTCTAGTGTCGGCAGATGTGCTCAACAAGCTTTCAGGTCTTGTATCCCAGTGGGAAGTGGCAAAGATTCCAGGTACGAAGGACCTGATGAACTTGGTGGTGGTGCTCATTCTACAATATGGCACCGGAGATCTCAAGTTTCTGGCACACTTGCTAGACGTTGCTGCTGGAGAGGGTGAATACGCTTCCTCTGTGCTGCCAGTGGTAAAGACTATTTCTTGCATCTGTTTACAAACCTACCACCTACAAGGATAATGGTTTGTGCAGGTTCAAAACGCTGCAGGCATCATTTTGGACAACGTTCTGATGGAGCTCCAGCACCGCGTGTATGCGGGCTTCGTGGACATCCCACTGCTTTCCTCACTGGAGCGCAAGTTACCAGACCTGCGCCTTTGGATGGAGACAAAGTCCGGTTGCAAGACTATGTGGATCTGGAATATAATCTCCTTCATCTGCATTTACAGCAAAGAAAAGACCTGCATCAACGTGCTCAGTCACCTCTTGTGCCACATCCATGGTGGACCAGAGCTCCTCTTGTTCCAGGCGCTCATCCACCACGTTGAAGTTGTGCACATAAACAGTTTGCCGAGCACTGTACTGTACCTTATGGCCGAACTCAGGTCTGGAAGGATATCTGAACCGCAGCGACTTGTCGACAACCTGAAAAGGTTCTGCACAGACACCAAAATGGGTTCCAGGGTGGGCGACTTGATCTGCAAGTCAGCGGAAGTCCTGGCAGAACAAATGCAGACGACACAGGACTTTGCTTATGTGGATTTGTTGGTGGAGCTGCTGATGGTCACCGTCACACCCGAACACATGCCACCTGCAGCCCTAGTCAAAGTGACGTCGGCCGCAACGGCGTACTTCTTTACGATCATATCTTCACCCGGATACTATACTGGAGCACGGAAGTTCCAGGCGGCAGTCGTGTGCTTGAAATTGCTGTCGACACTATGCACCCGCAGCACTACTCTAAATGTTGCTTTGCGAAATCTTTTGACCGGGGTCCTGGACGACAGAGTCTCTTGGCTGTTTGGTGCAGCGCCAAAACGGCAGGAAATAGAAAAGCTCCAGCCTAGATTTGTCTCTCTTCTCGAAGAGAACCAAAAATTCGCAACATCTATCAATTTTCCGCAAAGCCACTCGTCGATTCTGAGGATCGGAGTTATAGGAAGCGGTCTGAGAAAAGCTCCAGTGAGGCCAAAAGTTGAGGCAGAAGAAGTTCAGTTGAACAAGCAACTGTTCTTAGAAGCGGTGACTGCATGTTGCGCTCTGCCGTGGCGCAATGGACACCTTTTGAATGCAAAGACATCCCTAGTCCCTGGGATGAAGATTGTGGCTCTTCTTCTGGTGGAGCTAGTGTCGTCTGACGTGATGTTCAACGGGTTGCCCTGGCCCGATGAGGATTTTCTCAAGGTAGAACATATACATTTTGAGAATCACCTGCCTTAATCAATGCCTTATTTGAGTTTGAGGAGACCTGATCATCAAAGTTTTGATGCCTTCCTAAGTATGGGGTTTAAAATCATATTTTGTCTCTGTATGGACTCAGGCAGGTCATAAACTGTGTCTCTGGTTGAAAGGAGGTGGTTTCTATATATTTTACGAATACTGTCATCAAAATCGGGGCACAGAAGAGTAGGGCACTAAACGAGTGCAGTATACTTTGTCATACTTGAGAGCAATGTTTTCTTGCAGTTGCATGTGTCAAAATAGTACATACAATCTTATTGCGCACTCAAAACCACTTCATTGCAGGTAACTATCGAAAGAGATTTGCACATCCATGCCAGCTTTGCAGATCACCCCATCCTCTGGGACCTCTTACGGCTGACTGCAACTGTTCGCCCTTCCCTCTGCTACTGCAGTGTGCTCCTGCGGGCAGTTGTTGCTGTCATGATGACCCACTGGCGGAACTCGCAGGAAAAGAGCGCCACTAACTGTGCCAAGCAACTGGAGACGAGTCGTAAAGTCTTGCAGATAATGGCCGTGGGACAACTACTTCCAAAATCATTGTCATCTATCGGACAGATCCTCCACTTACTGACCCCGTTTGAAGTGTCTTGCCTGTTGTCGGATGTGTGGCAGTATATGAAAGACAATGTGCCTAGCCCAGCACTGTTCGTTCAAAGGAATGGCCAGTTCTGGCGGGAGTACAAAAACAGCGAGAATGGAGACTCTAAGTACACGGAAAGGTTGAGGATGATCATGACGAACAACATTGCTACGTGCGGACCTCTCTTCCAGAAGTTCTTCAACGTGGAGTGAATTGTGTGGAACTTTACACGTACTTGTCTTGCACATAATGTGTCATAGTAAGAGCAAGTGCAGGCTGTGGACACTTTGTGATAAACAGAGTACTCAATTCTGTGTGTTAAACATTTTGCAGAATGGGGACTGTGAGTTCTGATAAATGTTCGGCTTTTAACACTGTTTGTTGAACTGATTAAATATGTTCGCATATGAGTTTAGGGTCCAAGTCTACACATTACCATCAGCGGGCTGTCACATTTAAATCTCCGAGAAAAGTCTGGCCGCTGGTCAATTTGACATGCACACCATTACATCAGATGCTTTATGGTCAGAGCATAGTTCTTTTCCTCTACATAATCCTTGAGGGCACAAATATCACGGTAAGATACACGGTCACACCCAAACACACTCAGCATAGCCAGGTCACTCTCGACATTCACCAAGTACTTAAGCCCTGCAATACTGACATCTTCTACTTCGCCCATTTCTAAAACTTTCAATCTTGAAAGAGCACCACAACCAACTAGTGCTTTAAGTACGTCGTCGGCCAGTCGGCACCACCCCAGACTGAGTTCTCGCAAGTTTCGACTCCCCGCCAGAAGTCGAAGGAGGTCGTCAGAGGTTACGCAGTTATCCTCATCAAGAAAGAACTTGAAACGTTCCAAGGCGGGAAAGGTTGCCTGACAGCGCAATCCCCACAGCATTTCGCGCAGGTTCACTATTTCCAAGTCTTTGAGCCTGGAGCAGAATTTGCTGATCACTCCGAGGTCCAAACTCGACAGAGAGAGTGAAAGGCTGGTTAGGTTACTTCCTATTACACATAACAGAGGTTGAATTTGGATACGGAAAAACGCTGACTGGGAGTGGCTGTTTATTAGTTGGAGAGAGAGGCTACTGAGGGAGCGAAGCCACTGAAGGGGTGACAGATCTTCGTGGTCTTTCAGTACGAGGTTCACCTCCGCTAAGTGGGGGCAAACTTGACAGACATGGGTGAGGCTGTTTTCTGTGGGGACGGCATCATCCATGCACTGATACTCTGTCAGTAAAAGCCTCTTCCCGACTGGAAAACAGTGCAACGCTTCTCCAAGATGAGGAAGCTTCACTATGCGAAGGTTCTTGAGCTCATTCAAAAGTTTGAAGGTGATGAGAGCAGAAGTCTGCGGCCGAATGCTGCGGTCGCCTTCGAGTCTCAAGATTTTGAGTCTGCTGCATCTGACAAGATGCTGAACGCTGCAGTCCGTGAGACACTCTCCGTGCAAGACCAATTCTTCTAGGCATAAGCAGTAAGTTGCAACTGCAGTAACAAGAATGTCTGTAACATTGGTTAAGAGGAGACGTAGCACGCGAAGTTTATAAAACTTTGAAATAACGGCGACGAGTTGTACGTCATCTTCCAAGTGGGCACCTTCAAGGGAAAGCTCTTGAAGCAAATGCTGATTCATGTTGAGTGTGATTTGTGACAGACGCGAGTGCTTCGTCGCATCAGTGTCAATTGAGTATAGGTTCACCCTTCGAAGGTGCGCTGTCCGTAGGATACAGCAAATGTAGTAGAATGCAGACGAGACTGGCTTTAGGGAATGGAGGACATGAAGAATATCTTCGTTGATCATCGCTGGAAGGCCCTGAAAGGCCCCTTCATTTTCGGCAAAAATATCGTCCATGTGATACGTTACTGTGTGCAGACAGACATGATACAGCGAATGGGGTAATCTTTTCCGAGGCATTTTCTTGATCAGTGTGTAATACGCGACGCTACAGGCTGCATCTCTTGTGAGGGAAGGCTGTGGTGGTCACCCGTCAAGCTCCATCCGCGTCTTTTTCGGCAATGTTTGAAGACGGTGTAGTATGGCACATGTACGCTCACTGTTAATTCTAAAGCTAAATGTGTTGATGATCGCTGCCAGGTTCATCGACAGTCTCGTCTCCACCAGTACGTCCGTCCAACTGCTCCATAGCCTCTGAGAGCGCATGCGAAAAAAATGCGACGAAGCTGACGAAGTGCCGTAGTCACGTGACATGCTTTCACATGAACTGAGGCAGCAGCAATTGTCATGACTATCGAAACATGGCAGCGGCCACGTTTATTAATCGTTGTACCTTAGTGCGGTAAAGCTATTCATTATCACATTAATTTATTAAATGTTGCGAACTATGTCACGCATCGGACAAGGAGTAGAAAGATTCGTGTAAGATGAAGTGTCACTACGAAGTGCTCGGAGTGAGCCGCGATGCAGCTGCAGATGAACTTAAGTTAGCATATCGGAAATTAGCACTTCAGTGGCATCCAGGTAAGGCAACCGATGTCCTAGTTTCTAACCTACAAGCTAATTTTTGACGTGCGCATACACACGCGTGTTCTTTAGACAAAAATCCAGACAATGCAACAGAAGCTACAGAGCAGTTTAAGCTGGTGCAGCAAGCTTACGAAGTGCTGAGCGACCCTCAGGAACGAGCTTGGTATGACAAGCACCGTGAAGCGATTCTCAAAGGCGGTATGAGGGTTATTCACAGTCTCTTGCACGTCTTTTGGATGTCATCTGATTCACAACACATGCGCAGGTCTAGGCGACGATTATAAGGATGACAGCCTCGATGTGTATCGCTACTTCACCGTTTCCTGTTTTTGTGGGTACGGGGACGGAGAAAAGGTAGTACTCAGCACTAGACTGTAAGGCTTTGCTTATACGGGCTGTGTTCTTTCATATCCATTAGGGATTTTATGCAGTATACCGAGAAGTGTTCGACAAGATTGCAGCAGAAGACCGACCCTACATGGATGACCCAGTCACTATACCCAGCTTTGGAGACTCACAAAGCCCATACGAAGAGGTAAGATTTATACAACTGTCATACCCGATTTGCTCCACAGAGCAGGAGTTTCATGAAGCTTGAAATATAGTAGTAATACATTAGTAAGGTATGACAAAGCTGCCCTTATTAATGATCAGTGAAGTGAGTAAAGTATTAAGGTCAAACTTGTCAACTGATTTTTGATATGTCTACAGGTAGTGCAGCCTTTTTATGGGTATTGGCAAAGCTACTGCACAGCAAAGAGTTTTGCATGGCTGGACGACTATGACGTACGAACAGCACCCAATCGTCGGGTGGCCAGACTCATGGAGAAGGAGAACAAGAAGTTACGAGACCAGGCACGGAAGCATCGCAACGAGGAAGTTCGGGTTAGCCATCCCTATCACATTGGAATTCACATAGGGTGATCCCTTGTTGATAATTTTTGCAGCAACTCGTACAGTTTGTGCGAAAGCGTGACAAGAGGGTGCAAGCTCATAAGGTGAAATATTTATACTAGTACCGTTTATCTTTCAATTAGCAACAGTGGATAACTATAGTTATTTGGCAGTAAAATAATCTTTGCACTTACCCCACCATGGCATCTAGCTGAAGCTGGAACAACTGGCAGCAGAAAATGCTCGGAAGGTTGAAGCACAGCGCATTCAGAAAATTTTAGAGAAACAAAAGTAAGAAATATTTCAAATACTAGTCGGTATAAAACCAAAAATGCATGTGTTTTGTTGTACAGTTATTATTTGTTTTGCAAGGCACGTGGAAGAGTATAAGGAGTCTGAATGGTGCTCCATGTCTAAGCTGGAAGAAGACCTCAAAGAAATTGAAGCCAATCTCAACTCACAGTTTGGAGACTGCATTTCGTGCAGCAGCGTTCCTCCTCAAGCAGAATGCAGTGACGATGAACAGGACAGTGGCAGCGAGGATGAACTCTATTGTGTCGCATGCGACAAATCCTTCAAGTCTGACAAAGCGTAATGATATAACTGAAGTTCTTAGGATTTCATTGAGTGCAGCTGAAGTTACAACAAAAGAGTTTTGTGCTATCAATGTAACCTGTTATACAGTGAAATTTTGGCAACTCCATTTACTATTGTTGTCGCAACTGTATTGACAGGTTCATAAACCATGAGAAATCGAAGAAACACCAAGAAAATGTCGAATTTCTGAAGCAAGCCATGACAAAGGAGGACAAGATGTTCTTTGAAAGCAATGAAGCAGCAGATTCAGCTGGCGAGCAGGACAAGGATGATGAAGAGCTCGTTCAGCTTCCAAGGCCTCCCACGTGAGAATGCCTGAATTTCAGACTGAATAGACTGACAATTTAGTTTAGCAAAGCACCAAGCATTAAATGACTTTTGAAAAAAGTGCGTACAATGTGCCAGACCCAAGATTGCTCTCACCATTTTACAGCCCAAGGAAAAAACGGAAAAACAAGAAACAAGCAAAGGCATTTTGTCCGACAGAAGAAGATGAGAGTCCCGAGGAGGAAGTAGCACCTCCGTCACTTTTAGAGATGACAGAGCCTGCACTACTAGTTGAAAATGGCACCACAGACACCACCATCCCATCAGAGAGGCCAAACAGCAAGGTGAAACAAGCCAAGAAGGGCAAAGAAACACGAGCAAAGGGAAAGTGCAAAGAACGTCAGGCAGTGGGAGAAGTAAGTAATACAATATGTTGCAGCAGAAATTCACCAAAAGCTTGCTTTACATTTTACTGGGCATGTGTGAGGCGAAACCTACTCGCAGCTTTGTGCCCTTAACTGGAGATGTTTCAGTTGTGGATTGTCTGGATACAGAAAAAGCTGTCATTCCCTCTACCTTCACGTACCGAAATTCTTTTGTTAAAATGGAGTTTTGTGTTAGGTGCATGTTGCCTTATTCTGCATCACCGATTCATTTCTTACTTCAAACTCTTCACATTCCATTTGCATTAGATTTGAAGTTGAAAAGTTCTATTCACAAATGTTTCAGTACTTTCACAAGAAGAAAGCCAACGTCTTAAAATACGTTGTTCTTTAAAAGAGAAGAAATACCAAAGTACTCTTGTGATTCCAGGCTGAGAATGATCTCCAATGCAAAACCTGTGGTGCTGAGTTCTCTTCACGCAACAAGATGTTCAAGCACCTTCAATCGTCCGGCCACGCAGCCTACTTGGGAGACAAGGTTCAAAGTTCTGCAGCCAGTCGGAAGGGACGTTCCAAATAATGACCCACAACTGCTCCATTTGCAGAAAAACACCGTTTTACGAAAGAGTTACAGTGAGGTTGCCAATCTTCGCGGTTTTATGTTATTGTCATGGGCACGTCAATATATGGCACAAAAGTGTCTGATGCATCTTGTACATATTAGTTATTGAAAAACATTTCAAAATTTGGTTTGCCGATATCGCTGCTAATTTACTACTGCCGTTGGTGATAGCTTGACATTTGAAACTACTTCGGATGTGTGATGTAGACGCTAATAACACACAGTCTGTCTCATGATTGTGTGAAATACTACAAGTCAAATATCAAAATCATGGAATTTTTGGGCACTTGGTGATCTGAGGCAGTAAAGAGAATGTATAGAGAACGAGGCCCTTATGAAAATTGTTTTATCAGACTGTCTTCATTTGTTTTCTAGACTCCAAAACACAATTGTATATTTCAGAATGAAAAGATCTGTTTCTGTTTTTTTATATAGCATTAATGAGTGGCTTTACGACTTGGAAGCAAGCGGTCACAAATCTCTTGTGATCTACGCTGGAAGATTGGCCACACAAGACTTCCACAATTTGATGAAGACAGCCAGGCATCACACATAGTGCCAGGATCTTATACTTTCTCAATACTCTATGCATAGAAATACGCACATTAAAGGGGTGACAATGAAAATGGGAATAAATTTCTACAAACTCCCTCTACAGAAACAGCGAACCGCCTCAGGACCATTTCGTATACAGAAAAAGCTGACAAAAAAACCTATTACAACTGCATACCACAGTGACAATGAAGCTAAAACAAGTGACTTGATTAAGAGCCACTGTCACCTGGTAAAACCAAAATGGCAACGTTCTCGGGTGTCACACGCTGTGCCACAAAGTACACCACGCTGGCCCTGAAGCCCAATTTGGTGAGGTAGGCCACACGAGCGGCATCTAGGAGTAGCTTGCAACGCCTGCCAACTTCCTGCCTCTCGTACACGGACAGAGACAAGCGTGCCACCCTGCAAAGTACACCACTTCGTCACTGCTGAGTACTTTTCCTTTTGAGACTAGTCAGATGGATTGGGCACTGAGCTACATGTAGAGTTGCTGCACTGCAGATGCAAGGGAATGGCGCGTATAAGCTTGTGGAAAAGAATGAGGGGTGGCATGTTTTCGGGTTGGAGGAGTGTTGGGATGTGGAGAGGGAACAAGGCAACAAAACCCTAATAAAAGTCTCTGAAAGAACACAAATACAGGAAAGGGAGGGAAAAGGTCACTAAGTACCAGGTCCGTTGACACACCATACAAGGGATCATTTGGAGAAGCCTATGGTTCAAGTAAAAGGACTCTGATGTACTTTGCCAAGGCTTGGAGTAAGAACAAATTGTGCCATAAAGGAGATTTTGAATACCCTACTGTGTAGGAACAAAACTTCAGAGCCCCAAAATCTTGAGCTGTGTGCAAAAGCTACTCGGATCTATCTGTCAGAGGAAATTGTCAAGCTCAAAAAGCCAAAGCAAAAATAATGATTGTCAAACCAGCGACATGGTTGGGACACCACCAAGCGAATTCAAAGTCCCTGTTCTTGTAACGACTGTAAATCAAATCTTTTTCCAAGTCATACAAAACGGCAAATTGTATGACATTTTAACTATTTTAATATTTCTGACACCTAATCAAATTCCATGATCAATCTATATTTATCAAATATCCTAAGCTGCCAGAAATATAATCCAGATAAATCTGTATTTATGAAATCCAGAAAATTTGTTCTTCAAAATGATTAACATGTAAAAAGAAAGTGTGAATGGCAGGTGTAAAATGAAGCAGTATAAAGCAAGCAGCTATAAATAATTAGCATGTAATTCACCTATAACTAGGCTCAAAGCTATAACACGGATACAGGCGTCATTTCAGGCTGTGGCTCTTGTGAACAGAGCATGTCTTGAAAGAATGTGCGCGATTACCGTGCGACTAACTGTGTAACATAAAAAGTACCGTCACAAAAATTTGTACGTCATCTTCACAGTTTTCTCTCTCTCTGTTTAACACCTCAGGCCTCGATAACGTGAGAAAAACAAAGGCAGCAGGGGTGTATACCAACCTGTTGAAGCTGTAATAGTTTGAAAGCTCACCTTTGGTCTTCCTGCTCACACTCATCTTTCTCATACTTTGGGTCTGCAAGTGAAAGACATTGAAAAATCAACAGCATGAAAGTCATCTGCAGTGTTCATTGTCACCACAGCACACAACCAAGTTTTCACATTCCTCATTTAAAATTTCACTGCTTCTTTGTGAGCTTCATTGGTGTTTTTTGCTTACCATCCTGGGAACAAGCACAAGTAGCCCAACCAGCTATGCAACGGAGGATGCCGAAATCAGCCTCGGAGACACCCCAGCACTCGAGGACAGACCGGCCAAAGAATGAATTCCACGAACACCGGTGGTGGCAACACACTGCCATCACTGCTCCTTGTAGGTGCCTGCAACCAAGCAATATATAATGAAACAGGTCATTCGTGAGGTGCTACTATTAAACTCTAAATATCTATGCGATATTGACACAGGTTAGGGCCTGCATTTGAAAAACATTCATGCTATTCTGAGGTAAGCAAATACTGTACAGGTTACACGACTTCCTGGACGAGAAACTAAAAACAGGCGCACTGTCCAGCATCTGACACTGGTGGTACCTTGCTTTTGTCTATGGCTTAGAAAAAGAAAGTAGCTAACTTCGTGGAAAATTTACCAAGCTCAACTTACAGGTTGCCATCTCTTCCCTTTTTGGTCTTTGTCATGCATCGCAGCGCAAAATCTGTAAGAAACAAGTCAATCGGGATTACCGCCACACCTAGCAGTAATAGAACAAAATTGTACCGGTTGCTTCTCCGCAGAGATGCTTGCTGAACCCGACCACCTTGCCTTCATGTCTTTTGATACTCTCCACACTCCCTGTGTGCAAACAATGAATGTTAGGGCAAAAAGAAGATACAAGGTCACGGAGACGCTATGCAGACACACGGTTGGTAACCACATACCTAAAGCTAGGTGCTGGATGTCTATCCTTATCCTTTCTACTCTAGTCTCTCCACTGTCGAGCTTGTTCTCAAACTGCAAGGATTCCAAGATAATTGTGATGCAGGTTATTTCATTTCTAGCATTATTCATCAACCAATGTGTTTCAACCAATGTGTAAACAATTTTTCCCAACTTTTTTAGCTTCCAAAGTAGCAATAATAATAATAATAATAATAATTGGTGGATAGATGTCGCAAGACAACTGTGATTATTGTAAGAAGTCACACTTTCAAAGCTATGCTTATGCAAACGTTATTTTTGCAGTTGGTTGTGATTATTTCAAGTCCTACTTCACGACTGTAAACATGCGATGTGCTGGCTATATCAAATGCTGGACCAGAAATCGCGGGTAAGAAAAACTTCTAACCGCTTTCTACCTATTGGGTATAGAATATGAAATGCATGTGCTCTTATCAGTTATCACTTCATGTCATCTGACAGTCTACAGCCTCCTGTTTCTATTCAAAATCAACAAAACTGCATAAAACAAAATAACAGGCAAGGGTATTCAGAAAGTTACCCTACCTTGTGCCTCGGAGATGCACGGTCAACAAGGAGAACGCTACATCCTTGCCTTGGTATGCTCTTTGCAATCCAATATGCTAGCCGACCTGGATAGATCAAAGCATTTGTTAGTCAACACCATTGTTTACCACACATAAGAAACATCACATGCCTCTTCCAGCACCAAATTCTGCATAACAGGTATCGTTTAAACTGAGGAGGTTGTGTTCCTTTGCCAGACCCAGCAGTGCGGCCTGCTGCTTCAGGTGTTTCAAGGCCACAGCAGAGTCTGAGAAATGGTTTATCTCTTCTTCCAGCTCATCTCCACCAGTGTTCAGGTGCCACTCAGGCTCGTTGACGTATTCTGGAGGTGGAAATTAGTAACTAGTAGTCAATTAACAAGTAGATGACAGTACTCGCAGCATTCTTACTTTTGTATATCACATTCATTTTTGATACGATTGCTTCTAGCTGCTCATCAGAGAGGTCATTCAACGTAACCTAAAAATTCAAGCGTTAGAACACACGGAAGGGGATGCAATTTGCCGTTAAAAGTTGACGTTTTCTGAAATACCTTTTGTGCACTGGAGCCCTGTGTACCGGAGTTGCAATTCTCACTGAAGTACGCCTGAAATGCCAATACAAACCGCCGAACATCAAGTAAAAAAGATGGCAGTGAATTCCTTTTATCACCTGGTTGTTTTTATGCCTTGCATTGCACTTTTTTATGTGCTTTTCTAGCATTGAAGCGAAGCAGGTGCTGAAAGGCAGATGCACGTTTACATATCACAATTGACATTTCCAAGCACAACTACAACCGTACTTACTGAGTGGAATCCAATGGACATATTATCCTATCATGGAATGAGTGCTACGCAAAGAGCCCCTATTAAACAGAGCATATGGCAATTTCATTCTCCTGCTCACCGTTTTGACGTCAACATTTATCAGGTGTTCTCCACAGTAATCGTATCCCGACAACACCTTCATTCTACAACATCTCCGCTTTTTAGGCAACATGTAGGAACATTGTTTTCTATCCATTGTGCTCCTGATGAAAACTTCACAGCAAACAACAGCTCAACGTCTGCCCACGTCCGCAGAAAAAAGAGAAGAAAAGAAACTGACAACAAAAAGCACGTGGAAACAGTATGGATATGGATATGGATATCTGCTGCAGGCTGGTCAGTCCAAAGCTGGAATCATAAAAGTAAATTTCGTTAGAAAAGACAGTCGACTAGTAATTAAGTTAGAGTTTATAATATTTCTTCGGCAATCATTTTTTGAATTACTAGGAGAAAAAGACGAAAAATACGAATATTCGTTGATTTCCGTTGCGTCACGTTTAATGGCGACTCCGTTTGAGAGTCTCGCTTCGAAGGCAGGGTTTTAAACAGAGGTGAACCATTAGATCTACGGTGTAGTAGCTGTTGTTTTTTAAGCGAAGATGCTTGTTACGCTAAAGACGTTACAGCAGCAGACTTTTAAAGTTGAAATCGACCCGACAGAAACGGTGAGTACCAATGTACGAGCTGAAGATAAACGCGCGTGAAGGAAGACTTGACAGTATCGTAAGCCTAAATACGAATTTTACTGCGTTTATCGCTCTTGTTATGAGTCAGCACGAATTGCAGTAGTGCTGGTATCTGTTTCCGATGCTACATGAAGCGATGGAGTACTTTTGTTGCTTCTTTTTTTGTAACATCGTCTGTTTACCTGCCCGGCTCGCGTAGCCGTCGAGCACGAATGCAACGCGTGTAGTCTAGTCAGTGCACTAACCGCATTAAGATGTGCTTACCGTCAGTGAGACGTGGCAAAAGTGGTGTTCTGTTCTGTTGTCACTAGCACCTCAAATGAGCGCCGAGGAAACCTGAGCCGCTTTTGCGTTCGACCAAAAAATGCCGAGTCACCCATAAGGGACTGTACCAAAAATAGCGCTTCACTTCTCAGGCATGTTAGTAGCATTTCCTTATAGCTGTATGCATTCGGTTTTTTTGCAGGTCAAGATATTCAAGCAAAAAATTGAAGCTGAAAAGGGTAAGGAGTTTCCGGCACAGTGCCAGAAGCTCATCTATGCAGGTGAGTCAGGGTTGGTGTCAGCACCAACAAACGCGTGTAAAACAAATATTACAGCAGATTTGTAACAGGTTGTACATAATTTTGCAGGAAAAATTCTCAATGATGACTCCAAGATGAGCGAGTATGAGATCGACGAGAAGAAGTTTGTAGTAATCATGGTGACAAAGGTACAAATTTCCTTGGTGATGCAAGGGACAACTACAGGGCTGGTGGTGCTCAGAAAGTCTGTAGGCGTTCTAGATCCACAGGGCAAAGATTGACACAAGCTAATGAAATGGCTGTGCATGACTATTTGGAATGGTTATTTTTGTGAAAACCTAACCTACATCTGAAGTACTGTTTTATGGGCCCCCCTGAACTCTGGCCCGCAACAGGTGCTGGTTTGCAG
The DNA here is from genome assembly GCA_029532675.1 of Ornithodoros moubata. Taxonomy (NCBI): domain Eukaryota; kingdom Metazoa; phylum Arthropoda; class Arachnida; order Ixodida; family Argasidae; genus Ornithodoros; species Ornithodoros moubata. Next base: position 16,599 of record JARGYV010081833.1, read on the forward strand.
TGGAATCATTTGAACCTAAACTATGATATGAGCATCAGAAAAATTTCTTGCACCTTTTCCTTTACCTTTCTTGCACTCCAAATACTGTACAAAGTTATTCTGGCAATAGCCACACAGAAGACAATCCTATCACTGAACTATGCTGGGCTTTGGGAGCCCAGAGATTGCAAATGACTTTTACTGACATAAGTTACACAGATAAATTTAAGACATGTTTTGGACTTACTCAGACAGTTTCAGATGAAGTAAGGTCGCACTGTATTTGGCGGGGCTGAACTGCTTCCTCTGGACCCGAATAACGAGGACACAAAATTGTCACCTTTTCTTCTGTACATGTTGCAAAAATGTCAATCAGAGACGGAATAGAAGGCAAGCAAAGCGGTGATATATAATATAATAGTATATGATACTTAAAATACCAGAGACAATAAACACGAAAAAGGGGGACATACATAATAAAGTTTCAACTTTAGGACTTTCTTGTAATGGTCCCTGTTTCTTTTGTGTGTGTTACGATTTGTGTTTCCTCAGTGTAAACTTGATCACATATCTTGTGGTGGAGTAGTTTAATTTATACCCTATTAAAGTCACTGTTGCGTAATTAACTAAAGTCAGTATTAAATTACAGTGAAATCTTGGAAAACAGAAATCCCTAAAATGGAACAGAATTTGCAGAATTGCTTGGTTTTACATTTGTACTATGTAATGCAGTATAAGTTTTCAGTAAACTGATTTCCTGATAAAGGGAACAAATTTTTGTCGTCCCTTCGGGTTCCGTTTAAAAGAGATTCTACTGTGTCAAAGATTGTGTTTAATTAAAGCTGTGTGTGACTCGCTCAAGCTTAGTCCTCCTGACCTCCATAGCCAAAACCCACAACTCCGAGCGATGGCGGCTCGGCACCAGAGGCCGGGGCAGCTGCACCACCAGAGAAGCCAGCAGAAAAGCCTCCCACAGAAAAAGCACCATCTGAGCCGAAAAAGGAAGAACCAAAAGCTGCCAGTGGTGGGACAGCAGGCCCTGAGACACAGGCTACCACGTCAGTTACCTCATTCCCCTTAACGCTGCGGAAGTTGACGAGAAAGCAACCAAAAGTGCAGCCTAACAGTCTAACGTCTGTTCCTGCAGGAAAGCTGCAGCCACTCCCACCTCTCCAGCAGCAGCAGCAGAGTCTGCCCTGGTTATGGGCGAAGAGTACGAGCGAATGGTCCAGCAGATGATGGAAATGGGCTATGAACGGCAGCAAGTAGAGAGGGCCCTGCGGGCGTCCTTCAACAACCCAGACCGAGCTGTGGAGTATCTCCTCACGGTGAGAGGGGGTCCATATCTTTAGTTTTGGTAATGCAGAAAATTTTCTACAACAATATCAGAATCTCTGGTGTGCGGGAAATGAAGAGGACACGAATTTCATGCCTCTGCGCCCCGTAGTTCAAAGGGATATCCAGCTAAACCCGTTTTTGCCCCGCACTTTGCATATCATTACAATTCTGAACTCTTTAAATTTCAAATGGCTCGGAGCTGCTACACACTGTTCCTCAGAAATGTGAGACCTGTTGACCAACGTTTACTACAGCTTGATTTTATATAACTTTGTGGCTTTTGGCATAGAACCTGGCTTTTGCTTTGCCTTTGTCCGTCGAATGCAGCTCTCGCGCAACTAAGTCATATTCTGCAGTGAATGTTTCACACGAGGCTTTGTGAAAAAACAAACTTTCAGGGGATTCCCCCTAGCCAACAAGAAGCAGGTACAGAAGAGAGTCCAAGCATCTCACCGGCAGAAAGTCCCCTGGTTGGTGGTGGAGTGGGGGGGGTGACGGGAGTCCAGATGCCGTCTCCAGGTGAAAATCCGTCTAGCGAGGGTGGGTGTGCCATTTGTTTCGTTTATGTCTCTTGAGAGACTGTGTGATGTGACCTTCCTTACTTGCAGATCCCCTCGGATTCTTGCGAAACCAGCCGCAGTTCCAGCAAATGAGGCAGGTGATTCAACAAAATCCGCAGCTTCTCAATGCCCTGTTACAGCAGATCGGGCAGTCAAATCCGCAGCTGCTGACACTTATTTCGCAGGTGATTGTGGGCTACTTGTCTTTCTTTTGCATTGAGGGTTTAGAAAATTAACTCTCCTGTTTGCCACAGAACCAGGAGGCATTTGTACGGATGCTCAATGAGCCGAGCCCCCCACCGGCCGGTGGCGGCGGCACTGGAGGAGGAGCTGGTGGTCAAGCACAGGCACTGCAAGCAAACTATGGCCATATTTCACAGCAGGACAAAGAAGCCATTGAACGGGTCTGTCCTTTTCCTTCGCATTTGTTATATCCTCCCAAACTGTTCCAGGTTAATCCCAAATTTCTCCCTGAATTTCAATCTCATGGCCACTCAAAGCACACCTAAACTTTCCTTTGCCTTAACGTCATGTCTCTTTTGATTGTAGCTTAAAGCCCTGGGCTTTCCCGAGTATCTGGTGGTGCAAGCGTACTTTGCCTGCGACAAGAACGAGAACCTGGCGGCAAACTTCCTACTGTCGCAGAACTACGACGACTGACGCCGCTGGAAAACTCCGCTCTGCCAGACGGAGGAGACTCAAAGTCATAGAAGTTCATTATTTAATTGCAGGGGGGATAATAAAAGGCGAAATTCAGGTCCCCACCACCGACCAAGGGACACGTTTGGCTAGGGTTTGGCTGCCGTGGGTTTAAACTGGACTGGAATAAAACTCCACAGTGTTTTCAATCATCGGTTCGTGCCAGTTCACTTCCGCTGTACTGCACCTTGCAGATACTTTCCAATTCTTCAGATTGCAATCTTCATTTAAAGATGGTAGGTGTTGGTACACACTAGTTATGAGAAGTATACATAGTGGTACATACAGTATGACGAACATGCAAGTGGCATTTTTTGCTCTGTGCTGCAGTGGCAACATTCGCTACAGCCCTGCACATCATCAAGACAGTGCACTCTTAACAGTGTAGTCTAGAAATTAGCTTCCTGAGTGGCAGTTGTGTTTGTGGCACAGTCACATGCTACATACAATATTCTATAATCTCAAAGCAGAAAAGTGTGCCACCAACGAATGAGCACTGTTTTAGACAGTAATAATGTTTCCTTATTATGGATAACAATAAACAGATTAACTCACAGCAAATGCACGGCATATCCTTCTTTGGGTACCATTAAAGCACACAAGCACTGATCAGCAAAGAGAATTTAATGAGTACGGTTGGCTTAACACGGAAGGTTAAACTTTGCCACAGCTACAAACTTACAAAGCATGTATCAACGTCGCATACGCCGTATTTACTTGCTTTCATTGACTGAATGCCTTTGACTCGAAAGGTACTTCTCCGACTGGCTCGCTCCGCCCCCGGGCATGTTGAGGCTGCTCGGACTTTTGTTGTCTGCATCGAACGGCTCAGGTACGCTGCTCTGCATGTGTGCGTACAAGCTCACATTGTTTCCACACTTGTACGCAGACACGTCTTCACCATCTTTCACGTTTATGTCGTCTTCAACTTCAATGGTGCCCTCCGTGTAGTTATGTGTGATGTCATCCAACCGCGTAGGTGAAAATGAGATTTGGCAAGCGTCGTACTTCTTTATGCTTTCCTCCGATGACGAATCCTGATCCGATGATCCTGACATAACCCTCTTCGCCAGCCAGCCCTGAGTTTGGAGCTGCGTCAACGACCTCTGCGCACTTGCGAATCTCAACATCGTCTCGGAAGCCGCGGAGCCGGAGGTTCCCTATGAGATTTCGTTGAGGTTGTGATATGTAAAATACCTACATAAGTAGGTCACAGATGAGACGCAGTTGCCGTCCCTGTACGGATCCAATCCGTGCGCTTCGTTTCTCAACCTGCGCTTTCGCTGTTACTATGCGCTACTCTGCTTTATGTAACTAACGTGTTGGTACTGTCCAATGACGCCGAAGCGAGTGCGAAACATCGGCGACATTACACAGCATAAATACTAATAAAATTAAAGAAAAGAAAATGTCATTGCTTTTACCCCGCCTACGCTTTATTTGCTCGCAGGATAACTTATATGTTCATGCTGAGTTGATGCTGTCGAGGTCTTCTGCCTTGAAACGAGGCGGGAATTTCAAAACTTAGCGTATTCGGACGCGAAAGATAAGTTTACCAAAGCCCAACGTCCCGCAAGGGAGCAAGGCTTTCAGGAACAATTACCATCTACATTACAGCGGATTATACAATTATAGTTATCTAAAAACAGCATCAAAGCAAAGCTGACAAAGTCACTCAGAACCGTCTGGAAAATGCACAAACGCACTCTATATCTCTAAACATTGAACGAGACAACATCTAGTCAATTTATCATCGGTGATAACTGGCATAATACAGAATCAATGGCCAAACCGAATTGCGACTCAAAAAGTGAAAATGATTTCAAATTGTTCACGAATCAAATCACGACATAGGTTGACGACAGCGAAATCGCCACCTGCATCAATGTTTAGCAGACGGCTCAGCTTAGCTTTGAGTTTGAGAGAGTGACCGCCTGCGTTTGGACTCAAAGAACCGCACAGCAATGCCTTACGACTTCAAAAAGGAGGAAGACGTGAAAGAATTCTTAGAAAACTTGGGCATCGAATACCGCTTCGCTTGCTTTCACGAGAAGAAGCCAGATGGTATGTCGTTAAAAGTTCGCTGCAAAATTCCACACGTGCATGTATGAACTCGCAGGCTGCCACCTGCTAGGCGATTACATGGAAGCAATCAAGAAAGACTATGAAAAGGCGGGACAAGTATACAAGAACAACTGCGACGAACATAAATATCCGAGAAGTTGCTTCAAGTACGGTAACTACAAACGGCTCGGAAAAGGTCAGTTAGAGGTTTACTTACTACTACTCACACTATTAATAAATGTGAAATATTAAATACATAGCCGTTGTGTCGTTGGATACATCCTTCGAATCACTGCAAGGAATCAGTTTACTCAATTAACCAAGGGGGAGGGGGGGGTTAGTCCTCAACTGTACAATTGGGAAAAGGAAAGCTGACACACCCCCTGTCTTATGCAAAGTTTCCTCTGGGCCTCCCATTCCCAAAAATATCTTTCTGGCAACACCACTAGGTCAAATTATGATATTAAGTTGAAAAGTGCTCCAATGTCAGCACAGTGCATCTGACAGTGTTCAATATTTCAAACCCCAAAAAATATATTAATGAAAAAAAAAGAAAAAGGTAAAATTGCTCGTTGAAATGGTACTCGACCAATCAAAGTGTGACTATTTTTAAAAAAGGAATGAACCGTAGAGGTGCCAGCAGTGACCTAATGCATCCTTGTGTGGGAGCTTAGCCTGATTTAACTTTGGAACCTAGCTTATGCATGAGAATAACTTAAGTTAACCTCAGAATGTTGCAAAAAATAACTCGCCTCGTGGCCTCGTGTAATCACAACAGAATTACTTTTGCTAAATTGAGGCGCTTTGCTAGATATACAACTGGATGAATCACAAACTTGTCTAAAGGTAAGAAATATTAGTCTGATTTGGTAAGAACTAACCCGACTAGCTCAAGAGTTCGTCCAAAGGTGACAGACTGTTTTTTCATTGGCTCGTAAATTAAGAGCAACTACAATCTATAAAGATAAGTTTTGCTTAGCAGCACACAGCTATTTCCATTTCATCATATTTCCAGTCTCTATTTACACAGGATGTAAGGAAGACGAAAGGGAGGCCTACGACTATTATCAGGCAGGATGCGATGCTGGATCTCCCGAGGGCTGCTTTTTAGCTGCCCTGATGCTCACAACCACGAACAATATGAAGCCCTCTGTGATACCCAAAAACAACCGGTTGGGAATGCAGTACCTGGATCGTGCCTGCAAGCTGGGCAACGCAGATGGCTGTTTCTTTGCCAGCGCCCATTACATCGCTGGCAATGACACTGTGGAAAAGGACATGAAAAAAGCATTTGATTACACCAGTCGTGGCTGTGAGTTGGGCAACATGTACGCTTGCTCCAACCTCAGCCTCATGTATCGGAAGGGTGAAGGTGTTGAGAAGAACGAAAAGCTGGCAGACGAGTACAAGCAGAAAGTCATATATTACAAAGACAGCTTAGAAAAAGTGCAACCAACCATTGAGATGGAACAGGGAATCAAGGATTGAATTCGTGTCAACTATGTGGTGAAAGAGGTTTATGTTTTAGTGTGGTTGAGTGACTAGTATTGCAGACTACAAGTGGCACAGTCACCACTGCAGTGTAATTGGTAGTCATCGGATTGACAACCAGAGGGTGCAGATTAGAATCTTGTTTCTTCTAGTTGCCTTTTTTTGCATTCACCTGTCAGCGACAACTTCCTGTTACTGCTCTTTACACCCCAGCCTCACAAAATCAAAGTTTTCAACCACCACAGGAATTAGATGCTATTACGGACCCCTCTCCTCCGAATAGCTTGCCTTTGTCAGTGCTTAGCTTCTAGATTCTCCATTAAAAAAAGAAAAAGCTAACATCCTTGCAGTTCCTGGAAATCCAGGCGCAAGACAGCCAACCTGACCAATGTAAGTAATAGCTGCCAAGTAAGCGGTCACATAGGCATGTTTTATTGCTCCAGAATGTAGCTGAACCCAGTTACATTGAACATGAACATGTCAAATTATCGTCTATATCGGACAGCACAAAATCAATATTACGTGGACGTGCCCAAGGTTTTGAGACGTCTATTACAACATAAGTTGTAAAGGTATGAGTTGACGTGGTATGAATTCTGCATGATACGGCAGTATCTGTTCGTAAAGCATGCTTTACCTCACACCTTCGAGCATTAGGTGAAGCCCGCCTAAAATGATAGTGAATGGCTCCACCAAAAATTTCGCAACTTCGTTACATCCTGTTAAACTAAGTTGTGGAACACTGAACTGGAACTGTGTGTATCCTGGTTCGAGGCACAACTACGAGCCCAGCAAAATACTTCACGCTAATGGATATTCCCAAATCTATACTGATGGCTTTGCGCATGTAAATATCACATCGTTTAATCCCAACAAATTCATTGACTATCTCCCACCATCGCTTTCTGCAGTCCTCGATGTGTCCAGTTGTTCTCGACCATCGACCACTTCTTTGTAGTAAGTAACGGACATCTCTACCATAAAGTTCTGAAGCCGCTTATCAGTGAGCTCATTCATGGTAATCGGAGGCTGCGGCACGGCGACGTCAAAACCTCTCAACTCCGCCAAAAACCTCCCAAAATCTTCACGGACGTCCTCGTCGTACATGTAAACATGTCTTGCATTCGACCTCTTCGTCTTAAACATGTGTAAAGCGTATGTGACGATGACTTTGCTCAACAACGTCACCGTCTGCGACCCGACCATATTCAAAGGATCCTGCGCCTGATGCTGAGCCTTCAGCAGACCCAGTTTGCGGTGCTTCAAAGAAAGCAGACGAAATACGGAGTAGAGACAATCGTCCTTGATCCGTTGCATGAGCCCCAGACTGTCCTGGAGGAACTTGCGATTCCTCTCTTCCTTGCCCACTTCGGTTATGGCCGCCTTTGCAAAAGATTCCGAAACAGCTGCGAGCAGAAACGTGACGAACTGCCAGGCCCCGACTGCGGCTCCTATGCGGCACTGTTCGACTGTCTTCACTCGGACGTGCTTCGTGGTACTGCCAGATTTGAACATGAGCACCGCGACGCGAGACATGACAGCGTCGAACAGGGACTCGATAATGCGAGTGCTGGGTTCCAGGTACATCTCCAGGATAGTCTCAGTGATCTGTTGCTTGACGCCCACAATCATGACTTCTTCCGCGAACGACTGCACAACTTTTCCTCCGGTATTGACAAGAATCAGATATTGAAGGATACTGTGGGTGATCATGGCAAAACGATACAACAAGCAGACGTGCACTTCTTTCGATGCGTGCAGTTCGAGACTGCGCGTGGTCACGCTGGTGTTGTCCAGGTCGTCTTCAAAGGTTTTCTTGGGCAGTCGTTGACGGCACACCGGTAGAACACCAGGCTCGTACGTCTCTACGGACGCTTGACACTTGGCTCTCAGCTCCTGCATTCTGTGCAGAAACGTTCCGACGTTCTTACAGTACTGGTGCAAGTTAGAGAGAACTGGAAATCCAACAACATTAGATGTATTGATAAATAGGTCCATAGCTTCGCTCAACATAAAGCTGTGCTGCTCCGTGCTCAGGTAATGTCTGGGGAACGACACTGCGACTAATCCAATCAAACCAAAGTTGGTAGACTGGTGCTTCGGTAGTTTGTACTCCAGCCAGGAGTGACGAGCATATTTGCAGAACGGCTCAAGTTCTCGGCGGCTTCGGAGGAATGTCAGCGGCTGTACCTGTTCATAGTTTCCAGCAATGATGTCGCTCGTAATGTCCGTCACTCCATTGTAGAGACATAAAACAGATCTCAATATGCTCTTGTGCTGCCCGATCTTCTCTACGAAGTAGCCTTTTTTAAGCGCCAAGTCCCAAAAAGCGTTGTTTCTACTTAATGAAAATTTCGTCCAAAACAGTAGAACTGGGCACTGCGACAATGCAGGCATGTCTTGACCAAATTCCAACAGTGTCAATATGTCAATGAGGCAAGAGTAACGAGTTTTAGGGGCGATATTTTTCTTACTGCTTTCCCGATGAAGAGAATCTTTTCGCTTGACCCTCGTGGTGCTGGATCTTGATGGTATCAGCTTATGCATGCTCCCAATCGATTCAAATGGTGGCAGCGAATGTCACTAAACGCGACGTGACCTTGGATACAATAACCAATTGAATGTGGGTTTCAAAAACTGAAAGAAACAGAAGACAAACAGAGCAAGGTCCGCGATGCATGCACAGCTAGCACGCGCTATGATGCATGCGGTGTAGGGAAGCACTCAACTTGCGCGTTATTTTTCACGTTGCTGTTGCACCATATTATGATGGACAAGATTGGCACTTTATCATGGTAACACTCAACAATTCTGCTCACCTTACAGAGGAGATAAACGAACTTCCCTTACAGCCCTAAGCGTGACCATGACTCAAACACCATACACAGACTGATTATTTTCGCAACTTTGAAAGAACCGCGGGAGCGATTTCATGAATGCAACTGTATTGTGGCGCCATCAACAAATACGATTTGACGTCGTCTGCACTATATCGTTACTGTCCTATTTTATTTACGACGTACTGGGACCTGCTGCGGTTGTGAATATTTACCGTCGTGTCGCTCTAAACACTGCTAATATAAAGGCAAAAGAGTTACCCACGCATAAGCACAAAACTTTTCACTGTAGGGTATCGGAGCAGCGCAAGCAACAAAATTGACTGGAGAGGCCAAGCCTGATGGTCCAGTTTCGTTTTTGTCTTTATTTCTTTTTTGTTGTGTGAAGAAATGATGTCGAAGAAGTGAAAGATGCTCCTGCCTGCACGCTGCTGCAGTAGGGTACCCGCAAATTACGCAGCAGTGGACGATCTGAAGAAGCTCACATAGTCTGTTAAAGAGAGGCGTAAAACGTAAACACAATTTTCACGTAGTCTTGATACATTGCGATAGAGGCAATGTTAGGCATTATTTCCGTATTACCTGCCTGTTGCAAACATGATGCTGGTAAGAGGAAATCTGCAGCTCATACTCCCGTTTTCACGATTTTGCATGTCCCAAATATCGTTCCAAGAGATTCCTAAATGTTTAAAAGAAAGTAATGTTTGCATGTGGAAGGCCGCACGTCATGCATTGCAAACCTCTATTATACCTTCTGTTTGGGCGTCGATCTTTCAATTTTGCTGGTATATTTATTTCACAGACGCCCGATCATGACTATTCCTGAGACAGAGAGCTAGCAGAGTGAGCCAGCCATGTATGATTCACCATTATCACTCCAAGAGTGTTGTGTCGACTTTATCTGTGACAACATCGTCGCGATTTGCGATGTGCAGACGTCGCCGGAGGATCAGCAACCTCGGTAAGTAAGGCGAAGCTGCTGCGTAAAATTCTGGTAACGTAAACTGAAAGTGTTTGCGTGCCATTGGTTATCCTATACTGCAACACTTGTCCCATGTTTCAAGGTACACATTCCGAGATCCAGACGTATTCTTCCATACGGAAGTCTCCCAACAAGTCCTCGAAACATTGGGTGACCGCGGACAGCTCAATGATGGTGTTTTATCACTGTTTGACTCTAAAGTGACAAGGCTGCGGAAAGTGCACCTCCGAAAAGCATCGAATGTCACCACAAGGTATGTTTACGCAAAGTGACGTTGTCCTGCGTGGTGCATGTATATGACACCATATTTATATTGTTTACAGAAAACACTATGTTACATATATTATACTGTTACAGGGGCCTGCGTGTTTTGCGTTCACATCAGCTGACTGAAATCGAAGCGACGGGCTTGACGAAAGTGACTGTCAATGACTTGATTGGTTGTCTGGGAGACTGGACATTGACAAACTTGCGGAGCCTCAATGTGGCCCGCTGTGCTTTCACCAGCGCAAAATTGTGCGTCGTCGTGGCCCTTTCAAAGTTGCGTAACCTGTCGTCTCTGAATGTCAGTCATACAGAGTTTAACCGGCACGGACTCGACATAGTGACGCAGGACTTGCCGCACCTCGAGGCACTCGACATCTCGGCGACACGAGTCAAGTGAGTTAAATGGTCACCAAAATGAAACTATGCAATATTACTGAGGATGCTGTTTCACAGGGATATCTCCCCACTGCTGAAATGCCGCGACAAGTTACGCTCACTCAGCATGTACAACCTCAAGTCGTTGAGCTGTGAGGAAGTGGTGCCCATCCTTTTGCAGCTGGAACAACTCCGACATCTGGATGTTTCTGTGGACCGCGACCATCCACTGGACCTCTTGAATCCCCTGCGTTATGACGTCTCTCCACTTCTCAAGGACCCGACTCGCCTGCCACATCTCGTCTCCCTCGATGTTTCTGGCAAAGATGGCCTCACAATTCATACTCTTGTGTATGTTGTGTTGTACTGTGTAGCTAATTGCTGTCGCAACTATTTGAAACACAGTCATCCTCAACTAGGGATGATCCTATAACACAAAATGGGATACATTTTCTGCTGTTGTTACAAAGGTATTTGGCATTTTTGCAGGGAGTTCTTGAGGGCTCATCTCAAACTCAACTTCTTAGGACTGATGCAGACGGACATTTGTTTTGACGATTATTTTACACGCCAGCTGCCTCAGAGCAGAGATATTACAGTAAGTAGAAACGGTACATGAGACACACGCTGTGGGAGGAAAGTGCTCCGCTGCTATGTTCTAGAGAAATGCATGGGGGTTAACACATCCTTACTGCTGTCTATGCAGATAACTGGGTCTGCAAATGAGCAGCAAATCCTGGATTCTCTTCGAAGATACACCGATCGACAGTTCTACGTCCAGAAGGCACTTTACTATCTCTACAGTTACACGCAGAATTATTCCCAGCCTCGTGTGGATATCATAAAGGTAGTACACCCTTATTTTTATAGGCACATCAATTTTCAGATCTGGATCTAATTTGAAGAAACTGTCAATGACTGTGTTCTTTAGAGTTGCCCAAAAGCTCAGTCTAGAGTTGCTAGAGTTGCCTAAAAGCTCACTATCGCACACATACAGATTGCAGCTACACTCTTTCTCAACAACCTTAGAATCTTCTCTCAAAGCCTGCAACAAAGTACTCGTATTGCATCACAAGCTGCAGATGTTGAATATTCATGCCATTTGCTGTATTTCAGGT